>CM051500.1:2570272-2633375 GCA_028031935.1 Paedocypris micromegethes | reverse complement strand
ACATGCCCAGAGTGTGTAAGGGGTTTGCAGACTGAGGCAGTAGGTTAATGCAAGTCAATCAAATCTGAATATACGTTTTGTAAAGTGGGTGACTTTGTCGATATGGCCACTAGAATAGAATAGAATTGAAAGCCCTTTATTCGTCCCACAGTGGGGACATTTCCTAAGAAAAATACAAGCAGCATCAAATAAAAAAGTATATACATCTAGAAATTACAGTTAAATAAGAATATGGAATATAGAATAGAATATAAAATTATACAAGTATTTTACACACGTGGAAAGCACTCGGATATTGCACAGAATAAGTAACGGTTTTGCACAGTTCACTCAGTAAGGGAACTCTGAAATTAACCATGCGGATTATACACACACAGTGAAGTGACGCACACAGGCCCGTGGTGTCGGGGGGATTGTGGGGGTCTGTGTCCTGATCAAATCAAATCACGAATCAAATCAAATCACTTTTATTGTCACGCGAGTGAAAAACTTAGGTGCAAACTCCTGTTAGTGCAATGTACTGTACAAAACAAAATACAGACAGGAACAATAAGTAACAGTGCAAAAAAAAAAAAAAACTTTGTGTGCAAAAATATGTTGTGTGCAAAAATGTTTTAGCAAAATATTAATTTAATTTGACCACAGACTGGCAGATCCAGCCGGAGTGGGATTCAAACCTGCAACCTCTTGAGTGGCTGGTTTCAAATCCCTTCCAGATCCCTACTGGACTATGACTATCACTACCAATTTTATGGACTCTTTAGAGCTTCTTCTTTTCTTTGATGCTTCAGAAAACATATTTTCTACAACCAAAACTGCTCTGGAGTCGACACCAGTGTTGTGCAAGTTACTTAGAACTTGTAATACATTACACATTACTTATTACTGTTTGTAAAAAGTAATACGTTGCATTACAATATTACTGTCTCAGAATTGTAATATATCACATTACTCCTGTATTACATTTAGGTTGATGTTTGATTTATTTTCTTGAGGGTAAAAAGTTTGATGTAGTGCAAACATTTCTTAGTATGTAACAAGTAATATATTCCTGAAAATACAATTAGTAATACTTAGTAATAATATGTTACTTTTGTAAGTTCAAGTTCTGAGCATTTGTAAGGCGCTTTTCACAGTTTTAACTGTCATTGGAACCAATTGGAACGGGATTCTCGAACGTTTCTGAAAAAGCTGTCAACTTTTCATTGGTCAGCTGTGGACTCACAGACAACACAAAGTCACTAAAAACTTCCACTTGGCACAGATACAGTTGAGTAAAAAGCTCCATATTTGCTTTCTAAACGAGTGTAGTCAAAGAAAACAAACAAATAAAGTCCAAGTAGTAAAACAGCAGAGCACTCGAGCAGATCTACTCAATACACTGTGTTTGCAGTCGCTTTTCCTATTGGATTCTCTTCGGTGTTTCTGCAGATTTTTTTGATTTTTTTTTTTGTCCTTTCGTCCGGGCAAGTTTCCTTTTTGTCCCGAGAACATTTCGTCTGAAACACCTTGGGATTTGTGGAGTGCTAGTCACGGTATGTTTTGATGAGACGTGTTGCTTTTCTGGCTGAAGGCCCTGTGCTTCGCAGGAGATGACCTGCTTGCCTCCATCTGATTAATAGCCGTGCCTGCTGAACTCTGGCTTACATGTAGCGGCTGGTATGGCTGCCTGCTGATAAATCTCGCTCTGCTGTTCTTCAGGCTACCTCAGGCATGACTTTTGTTGACAAATGTTATCAATTTTGAGCCAGAGGCGTGCAAAATCGGCCGTAATGCCATTACTTTGTTGACCGCTCTTACCTTCCTGGCTTTGACAGTTCTGTCAAACAGTCGTGCCGCCTCGCATGGGATTGCGTTGGGGAGGGATGGTTAAGTCATGGTGTCGGTCTGCTTTAATTGCTACCAGGACAGAGTCCGAGACCCTCTGGTGGTCCGACGGGTCCGTGTAGGCTCCAGCAGTACTACACACTTTAAGGAAACGTTCCACAACATTTCCCGATGTTTAAAGGCCAGATTGTTCGTTGAGGCTCCACACAGGCTGGTCTTTTTTTGTAACCTGGTCTGGTCAGTAACCATTGTTAACATCCCCATAAGCTCCTGGACACCAGGCATCAACCCAACAAGCGACACAGGCTTTAAGACTTAAGTTCTAGTCGCCTGCTCTCGTTTTAGACGTTTTCAACAAGTAGTAAATTGGCGCTGGTGAAACCGTAGTAATCCGAGTTAGGTGGATACACGGAATGTTGAGACTTTCTGGCTCCAGTCATTATCATCACAGATAGCGAGTTTGATCCCCTCGTCAATGACTTGCTGTCCATCGGTTTGATTGATTGAGCTGTTGAGCGTTCGGCGTGTTCTGATCACATGAGCAGTTACGACTGGACCTTAGACGGGCTGTTGACTCGCGATAAGATTGTGTGTGTTGTCTGAGGATCCGTTTAACACCCCGCAGAAGGAAATTAGCAGATTATGGGCAATGTCGTCATGACTGAGAGCATTCCAGCCATACCAGACATGACGAGTACGCTTTACCAGTTTCTCACAGACACAAATGTATCAACATGTTACAAACAAAGATTACGTGGAAACGTATCCCACATTAGTCAGGCTTTGAAATAACTAAGTAACCGATCTGCAACGCTTCGGCTTGTTTTGAGTTTTCTAAATGAATCGTAGCATTCGAAGACGTTCTATATTTCCTCAGACTTGAACCAGAGCCAGTCCAGGTTTCAGTATTGGTTTCTTCAGACTTCAAGCAGACAGTCTCAGTTAGCAATGTCCTGTCTGTAGCGCACCCTTATTCCAGCTGTCGCGGGCCCTGAGCTTTATTTAATGCCCTGTCTGGAAGTATATAGGCAGCCATAATGCCTGGCTCTGAAACGGGGGAACAGAAGAGGTGCTATATTAGGGGTCTGGCAGGGCGAGGGTGACTTAAAGCCCGTCACCTGCGGCGTGCTCGGCTTGCCCATAAAGTAAGTGATGATTAGATTGTGAATTGGCTGAAATGGCTGCAGGACTGGTTTAGGCCAGAGATATATCGCCTGCTTGACTTTTTAATGGCGACTTGAGTTTTAGTTGTAAAGGCTCATTCACACAGTTGGGTTTCACTTTTTTCTCGACACGTCACTTGCTTACACGAGTTTTGACCTGTGTAAACAGTTTCGGAACAGTTCACAATAGTGTGACGTGTGGCTGCTAGTGACAAGGCAACTTTTTTGTTATAGTAGCACGTGTTTCGTGTCCAATGCGCTGCTTGTGTTTTTAGCCTCGTAATTTCACAAAAGAACCTTTGGCTAAAAATATAAGACCCTTGAGACTTAAAATAATGAAAAGCAAAAACTGTCCTGAATGGTGAGTTTAACGGAGCATAAATCATGGCATAAAAGGGAATTGTAAAGACTGGTACTTAGCAATGACAACTCGAGCACAAACAGTGACAGGGACACGTTGTTCTGTGGGTTTGGAAAAGCGACAGCCGTCGTGAATATTGAAGGCATATGTGGTCATTCGATTGTTAAATATTGCCCGGGTGAGGTAGGATATATACTCAGCCGTGGACTTTTTTTTTAAGCGTGTCGTTTCTATCAACATTACAGCAGACACAAAAACTGCCAAAGCAAATTCAAATTGTGCAAGTGATTTACCGACTAAAACACAAATAGTTTTCGCCCCGTGAAAACGCAACGTGTCTCAGATTTGCATCCGACCTCGGCTTGTTGTTCCTCTAGTGTCAAGAACTACTGGAACAATCGCTGCTCAAGTGCTTTGGAAAACATAAAGGACGGCTGTGTTCTTTCAGTTCAGATTTTGTCAGTTGTTGAGCCCAAACGTCCCCACAAAGATTGTAAAACCACCTACATTGTGGGGACACACAAGCAGACCAGCTGGAAAAGTAACTATTTTAACGTAATGCGTAAAATATACAGTATGTAAGTGCAGTTAAAGCTAAACAAAACCAGGCGTATTTAACAAAAGTAGGGATTGTTTTAGAACGTTCTACTCCGCCACTTTAACCATGTAGTGACTTATGCTATCACTGTCAATCATAATGTGTACATTATATGTTCAGCCTTATCTCTGGTCTCTCAGCAAGATTTTTACTTTCCAAAGCCAAGCACTCAACCAACACCACTTGACTTTTTGTGTCTCCGATACGCTGAAGATACTGTCAGCTCTTCCTAAACAAGCGTAAAAGCTTTTCCATCAAAGCTGCGTTGTGTTGGGTCCAGCTTTCTCCCTTCACTGTCAGTGATAAAGGGATAATATTCATCTCCAGGGGCCTGAAGGCATCTCAGGGGTCCGCAGTCTTTACCCATTCAGGCGAGGATCAGGTTGATTGTGCCGAGAATCTCATTCCTTTTAGAACAATGATAATTGAAGTGGATTTACCAAGGATTGAATTTTGGGAATTTTGTCATTGTATTGAAAGTGATAGTTTGCAGACTGTAAATCTGAGTCACAAAATGAGTCAGGGTACTTTTGTCTCGCTTTTCTTTCATTTGCCGTTTATCATGGAGCAAATGTTGCCATTTCATTTTAAGAAGAAAGAAATTACACTTGGCGAATAAATCCAATTCTTATTCTGAAAGAGTTTCTCACTAGGTTCTGAAAATTGTTCTCTGCATTCAACCATCCAGTAAGCTTGGGTGTTGGGGCGTGCCTTGTCCAAGACACTTGCCGTATTTTCTGAACTATAAGCCGCTACTTTTTTCATAGGTTTTGAACCATGCGGCTTATACAAAGGTGCGGCTATTCTGCAGATTTATTGATAATGAAGATAAATACGGTAGATACCGTTTTTTTTTCTCTTTTTTTCCTGTCCCATTTTAAAGTTGCTGCCGTGTTACAATGCAGGTTAATAAAGGATCTATTTGGTTACATGTACATTTACAATTCAAAATTGTTCATAGAGCGGATGCGGCTTATAGTCCAGAAAATACGGTAGTTGTGGAACCCACCGGACTGAGATTCGAACTTGCAACCTCTTGGAAAGTCAAGTTCTTCACCACTAGAGCACAACTGCCACGGTTTTACGGCAACTTGCAACATAAATTGCATGATTTTGTGAATTTTTCCAATTTATCACAGAATTATGTTCTGCAAATGGTGGATTTATTTTCTGACGTTTGTGCGTTTCACTTTGTCTTGACACTCTTATAGCGCTGCACTTATAGCGGCCTGACATTATTGCGGTTTCTTCTCTGGACCGTGTCCACTAACACCAGTCAAATAAGCGCAACCTTACACATGTTGCTTCGCTTCGGCAATATTTCATTACGTTTTGTTAATAATCTTGATAAATGTATATGTTATGTCTTGCTTTTTGTGCGAGTCAATTGTATAGTTTTATTTCATGCTTACACTGTGCTTCGTCTTTATTGTTGACTTATATTGGTTTAAGTGAAGCTGACATTGACTGGTCAGCGTGTAAAAGGTTTATTCTAGCCATTAGTCATTGATTATTTGCTTATTAAAAGGGTGTGAGTGAAGGAACTGTGGCGTATATAACTAAAGCAAGATATTTAGGGCGACGTTTAATATTTTACACAATCTGTTTAGGGCTAAAGAAACAATTTGGTGGTTCTGAAATCCGATTTCTGAATGTGAATGAGGAAAATCATCTACTTTTTTTGCATGTTCAAGACCTTCTGATTCAAATTTTCGATCTGTAAGCTGAAATAATAATTATTACTAATTAACTACTAAATAGTAATAATTAAGTACTTTTAAAATACCTGGCTGTCAGGTTAAGCTGTTAATCTGGTAATACTGAGTAATACTCCTGTCATGAAACGGCTTCTCAAGCCAATGACCCCGTGATTAGGAAGCTTTTAGGGGGCAACACATGGTGGGTCAATCCTCACACTGAACGCTTCCTTGTCCCGTGACAAACTGTGGTCATCTGAGGAGCTGTCGGGGAGTTAAAGCAGAGAAGGTTTAGTGGTGGAAGCAGAGAACGGACATTCATCAGGATTAAGGGGAAGCTGAGATGGACTCACCCCATACATTTTTCACGTGATGTCATGAAACTCATACGACGTGGTGCTTTTTTTGGACAGACGTTGAAGTTTCTTAGCATTCTTTCCGAACATCTACAATCTTAAGGAGATAACGTATTTATGTGAAAATAAGGGCCCCTTTTTTCAATTTTAGACCCTCAAAAACGTTGGGTTTTTTTGGCTCCTTACAGTATATTCGCCAATTTCAAATTTGTGCGTAAATATAAGCACACTGTATAAATACGTCATCCTTTTACAGCGTGTGTGTTGTGTCCTCTTTTCTATCTTTAAACGATAGTTCCGGAGGCAGACATGCATGTATGCTTTTGCTGGCTCAATAATAGAAATAAGGAAGCAGGGGCTAAATAACACTGGAAGAACGGACATTAAACAAAATACAATCATTAATATTTGAGAATTAATGACCAATCAAATACCATCCGGTAGATCAGTGCTAACGGCTACAAACATAGGGTGGCGAAAGTGTCTGGGAAAAAGTCGAAAATGAAGATTAGGAGTAATAAATCCAGGGAGCAAACAATCAAAACGCTCGGTCTGCAGCACAGGGTAAAACAATATTTCTGATAAAGAAAAAGATAAAGAAAGAAATGACTGCGCTGAGTCTCTGATGGTGCCTCATAAAACATCATTGGAGAAAGCCACTAGGGATTCTGGGAGATTCAATTCTAATAGATATAATTGTTATTTTTTTTTTTTTTTTTAAGTAAAACGACATTGAAGTGATACAAGTCACAAAGAGGTTTGCTAACAAAAGAAAAAGACGTATTTTAAGAGAAATTGTGACTCAATTTAGCCATAAATTGTAGTTGGTTTTTTTTTTTTGGTGCTTAAATTTGCATTAGTACATATGTCTCTTGTACTATAAGCTTCCTGTTCGTTCTCTTCTCAAGTGACCTAGTTAAGCTTTATTTTCATATATAAGTGAGCTGGTTTGTTTCTTTTTCCTGTCTGAACAACCTTGAAAACATTTTGAAATCAATCTGGTCTAGATAAAGGAGATCTGATGTTTCAGACACATTCCGTGCTATTTTGGGCTTGTGTTTCACTTGATGTGCCTTTACAGGAACTGCTTCTTCTTGAACGTCCAGTTCTGCTCACCAGTGCCAGATCAGCTCGTCACAAGCAGAGGATGAGAATCATTTCTAAACGGCTGATGAATATGGAGGAGACGGAGCGGCCTGTCGGCAGGGGATAAATGTTCATCGGTGGCTCCGTCAGACGGACACAGACAGCAGTGAGAAACCTCTTGAACTCTTCCTTCAAAGCGGCAAACGGCCTTCAACCAGCACGTTCTTGGAGATTAGCATGCGCGCGGCAGATCCAAAAGAGCAATTTCATTTCAAAACTCAATCCGCCAGCGTGAGGATTTGCATGGCTAATTAGAAGCCGTCGCAATGTTTCTTTCCTTCCCATCTCTCCGTTCTTCTGTGTTCCTACTTTCTAATCTCGAGCTGGAGTCGAGAAGATGCCTTTGGAATCAAGCATACCTGCTGAAACCCATGTAAATGATCTCGTTTCCTTCTGAAGAAAAGGATTCAGTCCCTTCTTGACGTGAAAGATCTCTGCTGTTGGGTCAATGTTCTCCTCTGGTCTGCTTTTCCTCTTCTCTCTGTGCTTTATCAAGCCTTTTTTTGCAAGTTCCTACCCCTACCACTAGGCCACAACTGCCCTTGTAAAGAAGGAACTGTCAGGAGACACGGGCTTGATTAGAAGGTTCTTTGGAGGTTCATCCGAGTGCAGTTTGCATTTACAGTTTATGTACGTGATCTTGTTTCCTTCTGAAGAAAAGGATTCAGCCCCTTCTTGAGGTGAAAGATCTCTGCTGTTGGGTCAACGTTCTCCTCTGGTCTGCTTTTCCTCTTCTCTCTGTGCTTTATCACCTCCAGTCTTTTATATGACCAATTTTGAGGGTTTTTCTTGTGGGAGTCATTGTCTTGCCCAAGGACACTCAGTTTGTAGAACCAGTTGTTGAATTAGAACCTGCAAGCCTTTTTTTGCAAGTTCCTACCCCTACCACTAGGCCACAACTGCCCTTGTAGAGAAGGAACTGTCAGGAGACACGGGCTTGATTAGAAGGTTCTTTGGAGGTTCATCCGAGTGCAGTTTGCATTTACAGTATATGTACGTGAATCACTCTGTAGATGGGATTATCCTTATAGCCCTGCTACCAATTAGATAAACTGCCTTTAATAATTCAGCCTAACCCACCATTTCAGAATAATGAGTGAGATAATGCCGCAGTATCTTGGACGCGGATGCAATTTATTGCTGAAATAGCAGCATTTATGGGGAATGTGATTTTCTAGAGGCATAATGGGAGTTCGGGAGTTCAGCGCGGACGTTATAAACCCGTCTGCATGTGCAGAATACTGCTGTGAGCTCTGCATCCCATTTGCTTTTCAATCCGTTATTGCCTAAGCAAAATTACGCAGACTTAATAATGTATTTTTTATCGACACAATGGACAACAACTCATTTACCTGTTTAGAATGTTGTCTTTTCTAGCTTGTAGCTTCTCTAGCCCCGAGAAGAACTTATTTGAGACTTGAGTTTGAGGCCCGGTCGCTGTCTTTCCTTGTCTTTGCGTGGATTTCCTCTGGGTTTCTGGCTTCCACCCACAGTCCTAAAGCATCAAGGCAAATTGGAGTTTGGAAATTTGCTTGATAAATTGGAAAGTGTCCAACTCTGTGATTGGTCGGCCACTTATCTTGGGTTCAGCCTTCAACTCCAAGATTGCTGTGATTGGCTCGTGCTCCCTGTGACCCAGAAATGGAAAAGCAATAATGATTCAGAAGCCAGACATTGTTTATCCTTCATGTTCTCCTTTGCATCGTTCTCCCTCTTCCCTTTGCCCTTGACTGTCTGGCTCCTGTAAACGGGCAGGAATCTCTTCTTGGCATTCCTGAAACAACACTAGATTTGATTTTACAACCCAATTAAACTGGGGCTGTAAATCAGTGGGACAGTGGAGTTGTTTATTTGGTTCTCTCTCCTTGCTCCGTGCCTTCAGCAGAATTGAGTTTCCCTGAAGGCTGTGGACCAGCATCGGAGCAGCAGAAGCTGGGCTGATGGGGGCGTTCACAGGGCGGATGCCACCTTTCTGTGTGGTGCTCATCCATCATAACCTCCATGTCTTTGGCTTTAAATTGTCAATGGCTGAGCCGCTTTCACAAATTAGATGGAGAAAAGCAGCAACAAGGTGTTGGCAATAAAACAGACAAATCTGTTCTGTCCTCCGGTTTCCTGCTATGGTCAAAACATTTTTGTTTCGAGAGTCTGGAAAATTGTTGATAAGTGTGTTTTCCTGGTCTGTGATTGCTTCGCCAACAATCCTGGCTCTGAGCTGCTGGGATTGACTTCCACTCCATGTCACCCAGAAATAGAAAAATCAATTAAGTAGATGAGTTGGATGAATATAAATAAATGATAAAAGAATAAAAAATGGGTTGGATTATGATGAGCTATGCAGATGTAGTTGAGTGAAAATGTATTAGGTTTTAAACTGTCTGGCTCCAGACAAATATACAAAAACAGAACAAGAATACGAATAAAATTGCGACAATGCTCTGTCTGTAGACGTTGTAGAAGTTCTACAATAGTTCATCCCAATTACAGTTTACAGTCCTTAAATATACTACTTGATGTGATGGAATCATACTCACTATTTAATTCTATATTTTCTGGTTTGCGAGGCATAGTGGGTCACCTCACAGAGAAAAGTTTGAGACTCGTCATATTTGGGAGACATGTTTGTGTGCATGCAATTAGGTCAAAGTGGGGACCTGATGAGCACTTGGGGAGTTGTGGTCCAATGGTATGGGACATGGAGGTTCGAATCCCCCTACCTCTGGTTCTGCAACTAAGCCCAAATGACACCCAAGGGTTTGTGTATGTTCACTCCACTGTGTCTTTGTGCACTTCACTTGGATGGGTTAAAAGCAGAGCACCGATTTCGATATGGTTCGCCATTTATCTCACTCACTTTACACTTTTACTTGTGGGCACCTTTCTCGGCTCTACAACTTGAAGGCCCGTATAAGAGTCAAGATGGGATTTTAGGTTTCTGTGTGTGTGTCTGGATGTTCAGCTCATCTGCTAGATTGAGGTTTGTGCTCACCATCATTTACTCGGACATTCCTCTGCAGAATCAGCAGTGGAGCAGGAAACATCCGCAGGTTCTTCCGAGCTGAGCTTTAAGTGCAGTTAATCCCGGGACTAGCGCTGCAATAATTCTTCAGGCGCTCTGGCCTTGTTGGCGTGTCGTCTTCCGTGCCAGACCAGGCGAGGAATCTCCATCAGCTGAGCGTGTCTTGGTGATGTACAGCTTCCTCGCGGATTAAACCGTCTCACCGCGTGGCGGGTTTTACTCGCCGTCCGTCGCTCAGACAGTAATTGCTTGCTGTAATAAATCAAAGCGCTCGCTGGCGATTGTCATTTTTCATTAGCGCAACAGCGGGTCACTGCAGGCAAGCGGCGATTAGTCAGAAACGTTCTCTAATGGCGTCTCAATAGCGAGACACCAGCACACGAGCGACGCCGCTCACGACGATATCAACTTTGAAGCAATTGAAGCAATTAAACAGCAAAGCGTTTTTCCTGTCGATCACCGCATTTCTTCGTTTCTTGAACAGTGGAGTTTATTCTGCATCTTTTGGCTTTTCTGGCTGCTGAATGATGAACAGAAATGTTCATGAGATCATGAGCCTTTCCATTGTCACAGGAAAGAATCTCGATCATTACAAATATATAAAATGTGGGAAAATCAAGAAGAAACTGGGCTAAATGAGCTTTGGATAAAAGAGTCAAATGACTGTGAAGTAAATTGTCTGTCTATTTCGATTCCATCTTGGTTGCATGTCTGTCTGTATATCTGTTAATTTGTCTGTCTCTGTGTCTGTCTCTTGATTCCATCTAGTCTGTTTGTCTGTCACAATTCCACAATGTCTGTATGTTTTTTTTCCGACTGTCTGTCTGATTGCCTGTCTTTCTGTCAATTTGTTTATCTAACTAACTGTTAATCTGTCTATACTGTCTATAACAGTAAATCGGCTCTGTCTCTCTGTCTGCTAGTCTTTCTGTCTGCTAGTCTGTCTATTTATCTGTGTGACTTGTAGTTGTCACAGTCTGTCAGTCTGGGATTTGACCCCCGACACCATGGCTTAAGGCTGCCCACTGCTCCATGTCTGTGTGTGTCACTTCACTGTGTGTATCTTCATTGGATGATCAAACACAGAGCACAATTTTGATACTGACCCTAGTGGACAAGAACAAGTTTTTCTATATGGCGCTTTTCTCAATCCCAGACCAACGCACAGTCGCTATGTTGAATTAGGAAAAAAAAAAACAAAGTCTTAAAAAAAGAAAAACGTCCATTGTTCATTTGTGTTAAAAATTGGGGAAAAGGAGTCAAATAAAAATATCAATTGTCCATCGTTTATCAGTGTTCGGACTATGGGCTTTGACCAGAAGAGCAAGCTAGATCGCAACAGTGGCTAGGAAAACAAAACCTCTCTAGCGGGGTGAGAAAACCTCTCTAACATTACAAAGTCATTGGTTAAGATGGTACTGGACGTTGTGTCCTGTGGGGCGTAAAGTGTGGCGGCTCTTCCCTCCCATGATGTGGCGTGGCTCCTGATAGAAAACTCCTCGAAAGCGATATTCAATGGTGTCAAAACTCCTCCGGCAAGGATGTGGATCACTCTGGACCTCGGCAAGGGAGTGAAACCAGCAAGAACAAAAGCTATTTGCACTTTAAAGGGTTCTAAGACAATAATAATCGTTGTGATGCTATGGTGCAAGCTAGGTTTGGTTCCGGGCTTCTACCTTATGCAGCCTTCCTATTCTATTAGTAATTGAACATGTTATTATTATACAGTATTATATAGGCTTCATTAAAGAGACTCTTTCTGATTCAGTTATTGTGTCCATCTCCCTCACTTTTGTCCAGCCTTCGTTTTATTTATTCAAAGCATCCGTCTACAACTTATTGTTGATATTCACAATTTTCTGTGTGTGTGTAATTTCAGCTAAAATAACCGTGATCAGTAAATGTGTTGTTTCACCGGCAGATCGAGTCTTGTGAGTCGGGGCAGAATAACATTGTTATTTCACAGCGTGACTCGAGGTTCAATCAAGCAACGGTTTCACCGGACACATCAGGCTGAGCTGAACTCAGATCTGTAATAACAGAGTCAGGGTTGAACTTAAAGCTGTCCACCTCCGTGACCCCGTGGTCTGAAAGTGAGTCCACACTCCTGAAGCTCCACACCTGGCCACCACACACCCGTGACATGTTGACGCAGCTGCAGGTTTGGCACACGGCCCGGGATGGCAGACACGCCGTGAACTTCCACCTGTGGGATTGTGGGTAAATGTTCAACCTGATTGGAGAATTTGACAGCTGCCCCACGCTCTACTAGATTCCATCTTGCTGCGGTGTCAGAAGCTGTTGTTGTCAATTGACTTGAACGTATGTGTGTGTGTGTGTGTGTGTGTGTGTGTGTGTGTGTGATTGGTTTACACACTATTTAGAAAAAAAAGTGTCCGGTTTAATTTAACGTCGACTTTTAAGTGAACCTCTCAGCCGAGAAAGTTCTGTCGTTCCTCGTTGTTGGAAGAGAGAAGCCATCTGTTCTCCAGGATGACAAGGCAACACGGAACAAAGGAGTTTATGTTCTCATCAATAATGCAAATGTGGTGCGAAGGAGTAACTGGCTGTTAATACGCCAGACACTATCTGTGCAGCATCTTGTTTCCAACCAGCTCTGACTTTATTAGCACAGCTGAGGGACGGACACCATGAGACTCCGTCACCACGGAGACCATCTTTTTTTTTTCATTTATTTAATGTTGCTTTATTTGTTCTTGAGTCTCAAGTACGAGTCCCAGTAAGGTTTTTTATTTTTTTTTTTTGTAGAATTTGCATCTTGACCTTGCGTGGGTTTCCTCTGGGTCTCCATTTTCCTACCACAGTACACAAACTTGCAGAAAAGGAAAATTGCCCGAAAATGTGAGTGAAAGTGTGATTGTGTCCCACTTTGTGATTGGTTGGATTTTTGGTTGGCCACTTTGGGAGTCACCGTGATGGGCTCAGCTCCCTGTGACCCAGAAATGGAAAAAGGGTTCCGGAAATTGATGGATGCATTGTATTTTGCAGTAGTGCAAACCTCCACAAGCTTCGTGGTTCCTCGTGGCCTGCAGAATGCCCTGAAGGACACTTAAAGACCAACTGGTGTTATTCTCAGACAAGGCCATTTTTCTGTGGTTGAGAGACAATTTTTCTCTGAACTTCACACGCATGCCATTTTGGAGTCGACAAACAGCTACAGAAGAAAAGTGTATTTTATAGGTTTAGTGAACCGAAGAAAGGAAGAAAAGAACTGAAACCAGAGTTTCCTGCATAATAGTTGTCTCTTGTCATTTTGAGAGACGCAAAAAGAGAATACAGCACAGTACTTACATTACTCATCGTTCATTAGGGGTTTGAGTCTGAAGGGCTAGAATTCTTATTTTATCCGATATTTGGTATTTAGTGTTTTTAAAAAGTTACAATTGCAGGCTAAAAAAGTGTCTATGTCTTTACAACTTGGTCAAGCCATTATAAGCCCTATAAAATACATTTTCTACTCTAGCAGACACATTTTCAAAACCCATCAAAAAAGTCACAGACAAAAAAAACGTCACTTGATTCTGAGGCTAAAGACGGACAAAACTCAAAACAAATGTAATTTGACCCAAAATTGAACTAGTCCATGGTTTTTCGTCAAAACAAACTGGTTTTCAGATGTGGAGTCACGTTATGAATTTATACATGTTGATCATTTTATTTAAAATAATGGTTTTAGAAATAAGCTTGCATAAAGATGGCATGTCCTTGTCTCGCAGTATTGGTTTCAAACTGCGTTTGTTTCAAGTCAAGCGCAAATTAGGAAAAAGGCGCCGAACAATCATGACTTTATGCAAACAACATTACACATTTTGTGTGTCTTTAGCCTTTCATCTGTGTGATCTAAAAACTTGCATAGTTACACTAATTTACGTACAAGTTTTGCCTGTAATCGTAACTCCACTCAGGAAGATAATCTTATACGAGAATAAATTGTACAATTACCGTACAATATAAAAAATACTTGAATAAATCACGGCAGAAGTGTTTCCAGCACACAAATTGCGGGTCCGTGAAAATCATGTCTGTCCTTTAACCAGCCCTTTAAAAACTGTATAACAAACTCTTCTGTTCCGATCAGCTGTTTAAATGTGATTTACAAGACATTCTAAACCCCACGAGGGACTTTGTTGAGCACCACACGGAGCCACAGAGCTCCCGCACCGGGCCAGCAACATCCCTTCTTGACCACTAACTTTTCACTTACCCAAGGACACAAATATCCCACGTTTCCCCACTAGACAAATGATGATTAATCTGTGTCTCTGAATTAATATGCAGCCGCTGATTAGGAACAGGAATCTTCAGTCATGTTCCAGAGTCTGGGATTCGCGGGGAAGGATGGGGACGTGTGGTGTTGGATGCAGACAGGTGGTCCTGATGCTGCGGCCTGATTCGGTGGCCACCATATTTGCATAAACTCGCAGACAACCATCTGTACTGATGTCCTCGGAGACGTCTCCATTAGGCTTTGAGCCACCAGTAAGCGCCTGGAGAGAAGCGTAGCGTGCCAGGCTTGAACCTGCGCACTGTCTGACGGCATCTGGATTGAGAAAAAAAGGGAAAAAGTGTTTGAGTAAGAAAAAGCAGGAGCATTTCACAGGAAAAGCGATTTTCTTTCCCAAAAAAGTTGAGTATGAACTAAGACGGTTCCACAGCTCAAGCCCAAATATCCCAATGAAAAACAAACAGAGTTTCAATTATTATTATTGTATAAGCTTTGTTTCATTGGTTCAAACTGGAAAAAATAAAACAGATGAGTAAATTTCAAAGTGATGCAGCTATGAAGACACAATCTCACACTGCATTTCTCTGTGCTTGCAAAATAAATAATAGATTTTGCCTTTTGCTCGTCTGGTTTGTGTGCAGACTAGACAGGAAGCTTCTGCTGTAAATCTCTCCTGGTGATGGACACCGATTCTTCATTAAGTCCATCCAGTGATAATTAAATAACATTCATCTCTAGAACTCTGGATCACAATGCTGTCAGGCCAAAAACAAGAAACTCAAACCAAATTATTTTATATTTGGTGACAAGTTCTTCCCGTTTCACCAGCAGTTTTTTGCTCATCAGTGGCCCTCTGACAGCTCGAGTAAACCCTGAGTAATGTTAGAGGTTTTACTTGAAGACCCGCAAGTAAAACCTCTAACATTACTCAGGGTTTACTCGACCTTCACCTGCGCAAAAGCACCAAATTGTCCAGTTATACCCAATTGCCAACCTGTACAAACAGAAAAATATACGTAAAAGCACCTAAAAAAATTATGAAAGTCATTTGTAAAAAAAAAAAAAAAACTTTTAATACATAACACTGCAAATAAGAGTGCACAATAATAATAATGTATATTTTAATTAAATTAAATTTTTTTAAATGGTGCACAAATGTATTCATCCCAATGGAAACTTCAGCTATTTGTTTGCATTGTTTTGGTTTTACCAAATAAAACCAACCACTTATATTATATTATACTAGATATTAGACATTAAACTAGATTTGTTCTGTAGTTTGGAATAAAGTTACTATATTTGTTCTGTAGTTACTAGAATGAAGCTGAAAGCATCTTCAATTTTACAAAAGAACCATATTTCAGCTCACAGACTGATAAGCGACCTTCAGCCGTGACTCGCTAAATGTTTTTGCTAATAGCTCGACATTGGTCGACATTTTCAGTTTCCGTAACTTTCAGGCTCATATTCTACTGCATTACATCAGTTTCTCTGGACAGTTCTCCACCCAGAGCCGAGCTGAGAAGTGAAGGCCAGAGTCTCTAGACAAAGAGGTAAAAAATAATCTCAGAACTTTCAATCTGGTTTAAGAATAAAATCTTCAGGATTTGGAAGGTAAACTCAAATGCAGGAAGATGGCATGGAAATGACATGGAGGAGTGTCGGCACCACCAGGATGGAGATGATGTCACTCCAAGGAGTTTTCGATCTGATGCCACTGTGTCATCAAGAGGAAGACACCGTCTGGAACCTTCTTCACCAATGACTTTGTAATGTTAGCATGCCAGAGGATCCTGGCACCAGGAACTGGCTTATTCCCTCTCACCCGACAGAGAGGTTTTGTTTTCCTAGCCACTGTCGCGATGAACGAACATGAACGATGAACTTTTCTTTTTTAATGACTTGAGAACAGATTTGAGTTCTTCACATTTGAGAACAGAAACACAAGGAAGGTATAGAGGAGAGAGACATGTGAGGCAACTAACCCTATAAAAACGTAAGATTAATCACAACCTTCACACTTCAAACAAACCTCCACTGCCAGAAAAACTCATCACCTCTGAAAACGCGACGGGACTGGATCCGGACACAAACGCTTAATCCAACGCGCAACAGAGACGCCGCCTCGACATACCAGAAGATTGACGGCACCGAACGTCATGGTTCTTTTTCTTCGATTTCACTGAGCTTCAAAAGCGTTGTTGATGTTGGATTGGCTTCGGGCTCTCTGTGTTTTACTAATGATTAGCGTCTGAAACGAGGCTCGTCGGCCTGTTGCTGCAGCGTGGAGAAGTGCGGAGACTTCAGGACGAGGAGTTCCACAGGGGAGCGTTGGAATACGCGTCTGAGCTCTTCGTAGTGTCCACACTAGACCCCGGTGAGCCGTTTAAAAGCTCGTTCGGATAATTTGGGATTTTCGAGGGACGGACACCACTGATGTGTTGTTTGGATTGGCCGTGTGTTGACCGTGATGAGAGAATCTGATACGGTGACACTGAGGAGAACAGAGGAGCCGTGGATTATGTTTGTTATGTCTTATCAGATGGTCATCACATGAAATTGGCTGTGAAAATATTTCTCTCGTGGATGGTTTTCGTCTCTGGCTCAGACTGGCGGTGTCGCGCAGGAAAGCCGAGATTAGATGTGTGTTTTGTGATGAGTGATTCAGACCTTCACCCAGCACCAATAATTGCTTCAGATGAGGTGAAGAACTCGAGATCACTCATTCCTTCTCTATTCTTTTTCTTACGTTTTTTTTTTCTTTTGCTCATTTCTAACAGCTGTTAACACAACCTTCTTTAAAACTCTGAACTTAAACCTCCAAACGTCACTTAGTGGATGTTGTTTGCTTTGTTGATGGACTTTTTTGCTCTTTTTGTGCCTTACTTTTCTCTAAAGTCTCCTACTTTTCTCCATTGTCTATATCTCTCGCCCTCTACCCCCTCTATCTGTCTGTCCATTCATCTTTCCATCCATCTATCAATCTATCCCTCTTTCTTTCTAACCACCACTCTCTCTCTCTTTCTCACTCACTCTCTACCCCCTCTATTTGTCTGTCTGTCCGTCCCTCCTTCCTTCTCTTCATCTTTCTCTCTAACCATCCATCACTTTCTTCCTCTTTATCTCTAACATCACTCTCTTCTCGTCTGTCTGTCTGTCCGTCTATCAATTCTTCCTTCTATCCATCGTTCCATCTATCAATCAATCTATCCCTCTGTCTTTCCTTCTCAGTCTCTTTCTTTTTGTTATGTCTATCTAAAATTTCTGTCTGTCTGTCTGTCTATCTATCGATCTATTTATCTATCTTTCTACCTTTCTCCCTAACCACCTCTCTCTCTCTCTCTACGCCCTCTAACCGTCTGTCTGTCTATACATCCATCTATCTTTTAATCTCCATCACTTGATCTTTCTTTCTCTGTTTCTTTCTGTTGTTATATCTCTTTCTCTCATCCCTCTCTTTCTTCTTCCTCTCTGTCTCTCTCTCTTCACTCTTTCTTTATTTCTTTTTCTTTGTCTCTCTCTCTCTCTCTCTCTCTCTCTCTCTCTCTCTCTCTCTCTCTTTCTCTCTCTCTGTGTCTCTAACTCTCGCTCTCTTTCACTGTGCTGTGTAAAACGTTGAGATCTCTCTCTCATTTCGGTCTTTAGCTGAAAGATGGAAGCATAATTTCCAACATCAAAAAAACTCATCTTATTTTTTTGCTTCGTGGCAGTTGTAGTCCAAAGGTGGGCAGTTGGATCGGCCACCAAAGCCTTGCAGGTTTGAATCCCGGTCCGGAAGACGGTTAAACGCAGAACACACTTTTACAAACTCACTCACTCGTGTTATTGTGGGGTGACTTTTTGGACTTTCTCTGCCTCGTTTTAATGTGGCGAATCCTTTGTTTCGCTCCGTCTTTGTCTTCCACTTTCATTTGCGAAGGGGACAGGATGAAAAATGGTGGTCAGATGCAGGGAGGACAGAAGAGAGACGGACAGATTTTGACAGGAAATTGCTTTCAGTGGACTGTCACTTACAGTCATCTGAAGGACGAGTCAGCGATAAATCATTAACGTTACACGTGCGGTGACACTCTGATGAATCTGCTCATCCTCTCCGGCTGAAGGAACAGACGTCCTCTTCCCAAAATATTCCCAGAATTACAGACGCCTGACATATTCCTCCTGGTTATTTATCAGCACATCAGGACGAGGAAAAAGCTGCAGATGAAATTAAAAAGCACAAATCATCAGTGATTGTATGTATTTGAAGATGTGTGTATTGTAGTTACACACCCACTTAAAATGCTCTGTAACCTCTCTCATTCTCTTCTCTGTATCTTTTATTTTCTCTTCCTCCTCTACTCACAAGCTCTCTCTCTCTCTCTCGCTCTCTCTCTCTCTCTCTCTCTCTCTCTCTCTCTCTCTCTCTCTCTCTCTCGCTCGCTCGCTCGCTCTCTCTCTCACACACACTCAGAACCCCCTCTCTGTCTGTCTATAACAAATCTCTCTTTTTATTTCTTCCCTTTTCTATTTCTTTCTTAATTCTCTCTTTCTTCCCTATTCTCTTTCTTCCTCCATTCTTTCTTTCTCTTACTCACTAATTAATCTTCCTTTCTGCCTGTATGTCTCTCTCTCTCTCTCTCTCTCTCTCTCTCTCTCTCTCTCTCTAACTAGTCTCTCTCTTTCTCTTCATTTATTCATTCAATCTCTCTGTTTGTTTGTCTCTTTCTCTCCCTCTCTTTGATCTGTACAACTGATCTTTCTATAACTAACCCCCCTCCCCCGCCACTCTAATCTCTCTCTCACTCTCCCCCTCTCTCTCTGTCACTCTATAACTAATCTCTCTCACTCTCTCCCTCACTGTTTATAACTAATATTTCCTTTTTCTTCTCCTATTCTCTTTTCCTTCCTCTGTTCTCTCTTTCTTTCTTCTTCCACTCTCTCTCTCTCTATCTCTCTTCCTCTTTCATATTCTCTCTATTTTTAAATAATCTATATTTCTTTCTTGCCCTCATTCTGTTTTTTCTTTATTTCTCACTTGTTCTTTCTTTGACTCTCTGTATAACTGTTTTGTCTATAATTAATCTCTCATTCCCTCGCGCTCTTTCTCTCTCTCTCTCTCTCTCTCTCTCTCTCTCTCTCTCTCTCTCTCTCTCTCTCCCTCCCTCACTCTTTTTCTCTCTTCCTCTTTCATATTCTCTCACTCTGTTACTCTCTAACTAATCTCTCTTTCTTTCTCTCTCTCTCTCTCTCTCTCTTTCTCTCTTCCTCTTTCATATTCTCTCACTCTCTGTCACTCCCTACTCTCTTTCTTTCTCTCTCTCTCTTTCTCTCTTCCTCTTTCATATTCTCTCACTCTCTGTTACTCTCTAATCTCTCTTTCTTTCTCTCTCTCTCTCTTCTTCTTTCACATTCTCTCACTCTCTGTTACTCTCTAACTAATCTCTCTCTCTCTCTCTCTCTCTCTCTCTCTCTCTCTATCTGTTTCTCTATATCTATCTATCTATCTGTGTGTGTGTGTGTGTGTGTTACTGTTTGAAGGAGAAACTTCACAGGCACTTGAATTCCTTTTGTCGGTTCCTGGGTCTCTGAGGTCTGTAATGAGAGAGAATAAACATGCTTTTATCACCAGGGAGGATTTAACCAGACAAGCAAAGGAGGGAAGCTTAGCATTTTCAAGGACACGAGGTGTTTAATTTTTCAGCTGATAATCTTCCTCTCATTTAGCATATGTCACAAAGCTCTAATCATCAATCCGCTTTTAATAAACCACACGGCGTTTCCTTCCTCACTCACTCCCTCACTCCTTTGTTTCAGGAAGCGGCGTTTATAATGACTTTCTAACCGTCTGTTTTCTGCATCTGTGGTTGATTTGTGTACACGTTCATTCATATTTCTGACCTGCTTCTGGAATTTGTTTAGAACAATGTGATCTTTTTTTCCGTCCTGCTGTTTTCCGAAGAGACATTCTCTCTTTATTGTTAATCTGAGCAGATGATTGATCTGCTAGACAATTTATCAGCACTTAACACCTTTTTATTGTGTGTGTGTGTGTGAGAGAGAGAGAGAAAGAGATAGATACATAAAATGAAAGAGAATGTGTGTTTTAGAGAGTTTGTCTGTTTTTGAGAAAGAGCGAGAGGAAATTGTGTGTGTGTGTGTGTGTGTGTGTGTACGCAAATGTTTTTGAGAAGGAGGGACATGGATAGGGAGCAAAGGAGAGAAAGAGAGAGAGTGTGTATGTGTGTGTTTAAAAGACAATCTGAGTCTCTCTCACACACACACACACACACAGTTTGAGAGAATGTGTGTTTTAGAGAAAGAGTGAGTCTGTCTGTGTGAAAAAGAGCAAGAGAAAATTGTCTGTGTGTGTTTGTGGTGTGTTTAGAGAGAGAATATATGAGAAAGAGATACAGAAAGTGTGTTTGTGTGTGTGTGTGTGTGTGTGTGTGTGTGTGTGAGAGAGAGAAAGAGAGAGAGACACACACACACATATACAGATAGAGGGAGAGAGAGAGTATGTGTGTGTAGCTAGAGTGGATGTCTGTTTAGGTGTGTGTGTGTGTGTGTGTGTGTGGTGAGAGGGCGAGTGTGTGTTTACAGTGTTTTTGTGCGTCTATAGAAGGGTAAAACACTTTCCCTCCGGTCCGTCTTTCAGTAAATCTGAAACGTCTCGACCGCACAGACCAGTTTGCTGTGGTCAGACGAAACCCACCATCCCTTATATCGTCTGCATTGTCTTCTTCCGCCTGGATGGAAGAGAGCCATCTCACACTCGCCTGATGCTCCGGTCCCCGTGAAGACTGTACATACGAGACGGGAATCACCTCGGCGTTCACCTTAAACCACTGCCGAGCCGCTGGGAATGGCTGCGCTTTCACGGCAACTTTGATTCTTCTCAAAGACGGCTTTTGTGTTCTGCTCCTCAGATAAGAGGTTCCATTACTCCACGCATTGTGTCAGGTTTGCTCAGGCACTCAGCCATGTTCTCGGTCTGGGCCGTAAAGAAATCGGTGTTGTTCACTCACTCTTGAAAGGCTTTTAAGACGGGGGAAGCCGCTTTGGAAGAGTGCCGGCCTGCACAATGCCGGAGGATGAAGAAGAAGAAGAAGAAGAGCTTTAGGGGCCGTTGAGCAGGGACGCTCTAAGTTCTCCAATCAGACTGCGGAGGAACCGGCAAGATGGTTCCTGATTCCTGTGAAGACTTTTGCCGTGAAGTTCAGTGCATTTGTAGGGTGCTTTTTACAATTCCAACGGTCTCAAAGCACATGTGAGAAAATTAGGGATGCACCGTATATTCGGCCAGAAAATGGCCAAAAAGTGCATTTTCGGTTTTCGGCCGAAACACTTTTATCACCGCAATTGCAATGGAATTAACAGGGATTGCAGTTACAGAGAGAGAGAGAGAGAGAGAGAGAGAGAGGGGGAGAGAGAGACAGATAGACAATACAAGAATACAGGAAGTGAAGTTTAATCACTTTATTTGAACATTTATATACTGTACCGGTACTGTACTTGCTTATGACATAAAAGCAGTGCTACTTTTAAATATAAGTTGGATGACACGGTAAATATGCATAATTTGATTTTACACAACAATACGTGCGAAGAACATTTATTTGTACAATCTTTCAGCAGGCGTGTATATTATTGTTTATGTACACCTGAGTGGGACAAGTTAAACATTTTAGTTTGAATTATATTTTATACTCTTGATTGTTTCAATATGCCTAATGAATATTTGCATCATTTTTAACAAATTTTGTTTCATTTATTCTTTGAAACTTTATTATTAACGTATGCATTTGCAATGCCTTGATTTTAGTAAAGTTAGTACACCATTATAGCAATAAATGCAACTACTTATAATTGCCATAATTTCTTTCGGAGTTTCAGTTTTCCGCCAGGTTGTCCTCTTTTTCGGTTCTCGGCCAAGAATTTTCGTTTCGGTGCATCACTAGTAAAAATGTAATAAAACGAAGTTTGTTGCTTTTTGTACATTTGATCATTGGTGTTGATATAATGGCTATGACTATGCCAAGTGAGAATGCACATATGCGACAGTGGCCAGGAACAAAACCTCTCGGACAGAAAGCAGAGAAAAGGCCCTGGTGAAAACTTTTCTCACTGGTGCCAGTCTCCTCGGGCATCTAACACTACAAAATCGATGCGTTGGTTATTCCGAGGCATTTTGACGATGGTTCCGGAAGAAGTCCTGGAATAGAATCTCACTCCTGAGAAAAGAAAAGGCTCAATACACGTAAAACAGCGGCACCAGGTCTACAGAGGTCCCTTCATTATAGAAAAGATGAACCCAAAGTTCCTAGGAGATTCCATCTTCCTCGAGCGTTCTGATTGACATCATGTCTGTATGTTGTGATGTTTTTACATCAAGAGTAAAACATAGAAAACTCAAAGCATAAAGATAACAAAGAGTGCCATAATTAAAGATTGTGACAGTCTTAGGAGGTGCCGGTGTGATTCGGTTCCGAGCAACAAGACTAGGCAGCCTTACTATGCCATTATATTAACTTATTTGATGTTATTACAGGTTAATGTATGTTTCGTTGTGAAGACGCCTCTTCAGTCTAGACTTAAATGGACTCAATGAGCCTCGAATTGTGCTAGGCAGAACATTACAAAGTTTTGGGGCTAAATATGTAAAAGATCTTCCTCAAACAGAGTTTCACAAACACCTCATTGGTCATTTTGACACGGTCAGATTGTAGTGAATGTCGAGTGTTCACTAGTCGAGTGTTTACTGTCGGTTCCCAGAAGGTCATGGATTACATTGTCAGAGATAATGGGACATTGTTTGAGTCTGTTTGGATCAGTTATAAACATCGAAATGTTTTTTGCTCATCGCTCTTTCTGCTCATTTTTCTTTCTGCTCATGACCTATGGGTGTGTATAAGCTATTGAGATGGATTAAGGTCTCAACGTGATGGATCATGGTGCAGTCGGTTTGCTTTGCGTTCACTTTGGACACATCAAAAAGGACAAAACTCAATCCCAAATGATAATCTAATGCAGGGGTGCCCATTACGTAGATCGCGATCGACTGGTCGATTGCAAAAGCATTGTGAGTAGATCGCATGACATTGGGGAAAAATAGTCGAGGAAAAAAAAAGTTTAAAAACTCTAGCAACTTTGCGAGTAAGAGATCGGCTAAAAATGAGTTTAAAAGATGGCGATTCTACCCCACACGCAATCTTAATCCAGCATTTACACGATTCTGCCAAACTCTAATTTCCGACGAGCGTCTCTCTGTCAGCTGTGTGCGCGCTCGCATGGGGCGGAGTTACGTGCAGCAGCGGTCACGTGCGCTTATTACCTACGAGTCAGGTGCTAGTCGAGATTAAAAAAACATACAATAAACAGAGAGAATGAGTGAGCAAACACAACGGTCAAGTAAATCTGCTATCAACTCGGACATTTTCGTACCCGAAAAAGGATTTTTTTCTGAAGTGTGTGTTTACTGTGTTTTAAAACCAGAAAATGACACTCAACAAACCATATAAAAAAGGGGGGTGAAGGCAATATACAGCAAACATCTACAGTTGAGGACAAAATTATTTAATAATACCTTTATTAAAGTAACAAAGTATTAAAACTTTATATATATATATATATATATATATATATATATATATATATATATATATATATATATATATATATATTTATACATATATATAGCCAGTAGATCGCTTTGACTAGGTCATTTGAAAAGTAGATCGCGAACCGAAAAAGTGTGGGCACCCCTGATCTAATGGCAGCCCAAGTCATGGCACCCGTGGCATGTGGGGTTCAGTGTCTTGCCCAAGGACACTTAGTTGCAAAACCAGCTATAGGGGAATTCAAACCAGCAACCTCTCAGACACGAGTCCGAGTTCTCTGGACCTCAACTCCCACATGGTGAAACAACTGGCGAGGTCAATTAATGAAATACATTTAATTTGTCAAATTGAAGATCAATTCACATGGTCACAGAACTTAGCATCGAAGTGGTGGCCTAGTATATTGTAACTAAAAGTTTGGAGGTTAAATTCCCGGACCAGCAGGTTCCATAACAGAAGTGTCCTGAACCCCGTCTGCTGATGAATGGGCTGGTTAAAAGAGTCTCCAACAAATGTAAAGTGCTAAACTTGCCAAATATTGTTAGTGGGGAGTGACGTCTCAGTGATGAAGGAAATTTGGAAAAGAAAGAAAAATAAATGTAATTTGGAAAATTGAGGAGGGTCTGAATGCTAATTAATCCTCTGTAGATGTGTGACAGGCTTTTGAAGGCCAACTTTAGTGAGCGAGTCGAGGGCCATATTGAAATTGTGCTCTGCCTTTAAAAATCCAGTGAAGTGACTTTCACAAACCCGGAGCAGTGAGCAACATCAAGCCATGGTGTTGGGAGGCATGTCAGTCAGTGTCTTGAACACTCGGTTGTGAAACCCATCAATTCGAAACGGCAACGCCTATGTAGAAGGTCCAACTCCCCACCTCAGTCTGTAGATTCCAAAATGAGTAAAAGACAAGTTGTTTACATTCAACGTGTCCAGTGTGTCCTCAGCAAAAGATCTTCACAGGGTTTAGCTTGGAGAACGTCTTGGGGAACGATTGATGCGCTCACTCTGGAAACAAAGCTAAGAATACAAACTTTGCTAGCATGAGAACAGTTTCCGAGAGCGGGATAAATCAGACGGAGAGGATGACAGACAGACCTCGGGCGGCAGGACGACATTGAATCATGGGAATAATAGCTCTACTACTTGTGGGCAGATTCCTCTGCGACTCCAGAGAGAAAACAGATTTGGCCACTGGAGAGCGTTTGATCTTCTGTTGAATGCTCCCTGTATAAAAATTAGCCCATTTATGGATGGACATTGAATTCCATTTGTCAGCTCGATGGATAAAACTGATTGAAAACTACCTTTGTCACTGTAGTGGCAAATCAACTGAGCCAAAAACACTCAACTTGCAAGTCAATCTACTTATGAACAAGGTTTTGTACACAAGTGAGTCAATGGGATTCCTTTGCAAAGTGGCAGGGTCTATCCTAAGAATTGAGGAACTCTGACATCTTGGAGGAACTCGGATTAGAGCTACCCATCTACATCTGCTGAGGTGGCATTATTTCAGAGATGACAACCAGGAGACCTAGACTTAGACCTAGGGTACGCTGGAGAACACAGTTGGAGATGGAGGTGGTGACAATGGAGAGGAAAGTCTGGGCACCTCTACTCAAGCGTTGGAAAAGAGGACAGAGATGAATGGAAGGGATGCAAAACTTCAGAAGTATGATTCTTTCAGAAATAGTTTCCATTCAGAGGAGATCTGTCTTATGATTTTGGCATTGAAATTCAAGCTAGGTTTTGGAATGTATTGCTTTTTGTGGGGAAAAAAAACTCCATATTTATTTTATTCTGGTGTGAGTCTGCCAGAAGGGTTTTACCATCATATCAAAGCTCCCACAATGGCTTTTAGAGATTACGAAACAATATTTTTATTTAATCATACTGTTTAGTTTGACTCCAAAGCGCTTTAACTTAGTTTGAAGATGGAAATCCTATAAAACCTCAAGCTCTCACTCAAGTAAAGCTTATTCAGGCCATTTTATTTTGATCTCTCCAGAAAGCGTCTATTTGCACCTCCTGTGTTCTTTATAGGCATGTTTAAGTATCGTAAGAAGCAGATAAACACTCGGCATAAGGAAGCTTTTCACTTACGAAAGTGATGCTAATGCTGGATAAACAGGCAGACACGTGAAAAAGATCCTTCATTAAAGCCTCTGGTTTGAGCCTGAGATTCTGACCTTTGCCCTCAGACCTTCTCTCTGAAGAACCAGCCAACTAAACGTCACACACTGGCTGTATGTCTGCGCTGAAAGACTTCTTCTCTTATAGCTCTGTTTGTTATAGCAAGCCCCAGAATTTGCTCTAACGAAGGTTTTCATACTTTATAAAGACGCCCGACTGTAGCCGAACCCGAGCGAGCAAGGAGAAGATGATGGACAAGAGCTGCTGGCACTTCTGACTGTTGTTTTAAAGTCTCCGCAGACCTCCTGGATGACGGGGATCTCTCGCAGTTTACCTGTAGACTATCACAACGTCAAGCTGAAAGGGTTTTTTTTTGGGACAATTGACCCGATTCATCACCTGCTCAACACATGTTGGCACAAAAACCTTACAAATAACAGCCCACTAAATCAAAAGTGGTGTGAATGTATGGTCATGGTTTACGTTTCTGCGTTTAACATTACATACACATTTCCTCATTTGGCCGACGCTCCAAAGCAACTTACGAAATGAACAACCAAGACTCACATGCTATTCAGCGAACTGGAAGGTGAAAATCTATGATTATTTTTTTGTGTGAGAACAAGTTGCTGAATTCATGGATTGTCCAGAATGGGGATGGACCCAAATGCAGTGTGGATGCTTTTATTTAACACAAAAACTATAACACAAAAAATATTGGGCAAATGAAGAAGGCCCCACAAACAAAATGCTCCATCCAAAATAGCAAAATAAAACAGATGGTCTCAAAATTAAAATGAAGAAGAAAAATAGAAAATGGCAAAACAAGGCAAAGCAAGGTACCAAAGTGCAAATCCACCAAACCATCAGGACTCAAACCAACAAAGGACAACCATAAAACCTTCAACAGGACCAAGTAATCAATGACAAGACACAACAGAAACCAAGAAAAGGAAAGGAGCCAGGACTTTGGTTTTGGGCACTGTCAGAATACCAGTCCCCATCTGACTGCAGAGGAAACCGTGACTGGAATCCAGTTGCTCTGGAGCTGTTTCTCAAGTCTTCAGTGCTGTTGCAGGCGGTGAGGATGTTGGGATAGATGGGTTGTCCCAACAGACAGTTCTTCAAAGAGGTTTTAATCGCAGAATATCTTCCAGGTCAGTGCTTGTTCTTGGATCATAAGTGTGAGAAGGTGTGTGAACTTTGGGAAATGGGATTTAGCAAAGCCAGTGCATGTACTAAATGTCAGAAATTGAGCTTTGTTTTTTATTGCGACCAAAGAAGATTTCTATGCAGAACAGCTTGTCCATGTTTCTCTGAGAGTCCTACCCAAAACTTAGAGGTTCTTAGCCCCACACGCCAAATCTTCAGCCACAATTGCCATCATGTTCGAATCGGTACCACGGCTTAGGCTGCTCACTGCTCCTGGAGCCGAGCTGTATGTGGGATGGATGTATGAGCTTGGATGAGTTAAAAGCAGAGTACAATTTCGATATGGTCCCAAAAGCCATATTGACAATCTCACTTTAATTTACTTTATTTTGGACTTTACTTTTTACTCTACTCTACTCTACTCCTACTCTACTCTACTCTACTCTACTCTACTCTACTACTCTACTCTGACACTACTCTACTCTACTCTACTCTACTTCTACTACTCCTACTCCTACTCCTACTCCTACTCTACTCTACTCTACTCTACTCTACTCCTACTCTACTCTGACACTACTCTACTCTACTCTACTCTACTCTACTCTACTCTACTTCTACTACTCCTACTCCTACTCCTACTCCTACTCCTACTCTACTCTACTCTACTCTACTCTACTCTACTTCTACTACTCCTACTCCTACTCCTACTCCTACTCTACTCTACTCTACTCTACTCGTTCACCAAAACAATCCAGTCCTAAATTGTGGCTTAAAAAACAAGTCAGTCCATTTTGCCAGACAAACATGTGGGCAACAGACACATTTTCCGTAATGGGCCACTCCAGCCAAGTTTTATATATGAAAGCACAGACGTTAGAGTCTTCTAAGTGGAGGAGATCCATCCTGCCGCACTTTTTTTTTTCTTCAAAGGGTCTCCAGAAACAGCCTTGGCTGAAGACGCTGGGAAGTGAATGTTCTGCCACTCTGACATCCATTACAGTGGAGCAGAGATAGTTAACACATGCGGGAACTGGAAGAGTGAGAGAACGTTCCAGAAATAAGGAGTGGAAGCATGATTTCAGCCACCTGTGATGCTTTGCCTTGCTCATTCTTTCGCACTGACGCTGTGTTCTAGGGCTGCACAATTTTTGAGAAAAAAACTATTTTTCTGAAAAATATTGCGATGCGATTTTCGATTTTGCTACTTTTAAGTGCATAAAACTAAAATTATGAAACAAATATGTTGTTTGATGCTTCGTGATTATTAAATGCCTGAATCTAAATACAAACAGATAAGAATGAAAAGTAACCACTTTGTCATATTGTTTTTAAATGTAACTTTTTTTTTTATTTTATCCTGAAACACTGAAAAATTAATTCAGACACGATCACATGTAACAATATTGTCGCTCATACTGAAAAGACGTTCTTATGTCATAGAATGGTACATTTACTTTAAGAAAAGGTGAACCATTTTTTAATTAAACTTAGAAATTAAAAAATATATAAATAATTATTTAGAATATTACATATATAAAATATTATATATATATATTTTTTTTATTATATTATGTATTGTAATATTTTCCAAATAATAATTTATATTCAAAAGTTTTAACCTATAAACAGTTACAAATCTGAACATATCTGAACTTGTCAGACTCGCTGGATTAATCTCCAAGTGACTAATATGAACAGAAAAGAATCTGTCCATTTCGGATAAAAAAAAAACATTTTCTCTGTCAACTTTTCTCTTTTTGAACAGTGACATTTTTTTAATTTATCACTTGGCTTTTTCAGTCGCACTCGTCCTTACTATCCGTCTCTATCCATTTCTCTCTGTCGTCAGTGTCTCTCTCTTAGTTTTCGGTAACTGTTAATAACTGTAATTGTTATTCCTCTTTCGAGTTGAGTTAAAACCCCAATGTCGATGCGATTAAGTTCAATCGTGAATCGCTGATAATTTCTCTTATGCAAACTTGCCTTCTTAGACGAACAAAACCAAGGAGCGGGAAATGTGGACGCAGGAAATTGTAAATGGAAAAAAAGCTTGATGAATAATGAAGGTCTTTTGCATATCCACCTTTTCCCCATTATGGCCGAAGCGGTAGCCTGTTAATTAAAGTCACGCACTGATGGGATTGTAGCCTTCTGTGCACTCCCTCATTCTGCCACCTTTGAGACAAAAGAAGGCGGACACGGAAAATGACTCCTACAATTAAGTGTTTTGTCTGTGAATAAATTAATATTTGCCCCGCATTTCTCTAACATTTAGCCCAAAATATCGGCGGAAACTTGACTTTGTAGTCAATTGGGCAGGTCACAACCTACCGTATTTATGTGCTTATATACCTCACGAATATAAGCACCCCTGATTTTTCAGGCACAAAATAAAAATGTAAACCTAATTTTTTTTTATTTTGTTTTTGCATAAATTATGTACGTTTTCTCTTTAAAATGTTATTTTGTTTTTATTTAGCAAACCCAACTTGTGATTAGTGTCACTTCAATGTTGTTTTGCTTAAAAATAATAAAACAGTAATCTATTCTAGTGATTGGAACTACACCTCCCATCATGCTTTGCTGCTCACTGGTTCCCAAGAGCATTTGCGCTAAAATATAAACTTTTTGTTTAATCTTCTTCCTTTGTTATTTTCTCCCTAAGTGTCACAAAGTTGTGTTTGTTTCTTTGCTTCTGCTATTGAGCTAATAAAAACTCATACGCACGTGTGCCTCCAGAACCAGTATTTAAAGAAATGAGCGCGTATATTTACATGCATATTTGAAATTGGCGATATTAGGCAGCGCAAGTTTTTGAGCCGCTAAAATTGAAGAAAAAAAAAACGGCTGCTTTACATTCCTTACGCGTGTATTCGCGTAAATACAGTATATGAAAAGTCTTTTTTTTTTTTTTTGCTAACGAGGTCCAACATCTCTACATTGTGAGTTTAACCAATCACAAAGCAGGACAAACATTGACACAAATGTACGCACACACATTGTTGGTCATATTTCCAGATTTGCACGTTTTTGGATTTGTGGGGGGAAAAAAGACCCAGAGTAAACCCACGCAAACACAAGGAGAAGATGCAAACTCAAAAAGCCTCAAAATCTCCTCTCACACACACACACACACACACACACATACACACTCATATTATATGTTGTCCTAACAATTACTGACTAAAGCAGGAAGTAATTTTCCGTATGGCTCTCCTCTGGCGAACAGGTCCATTGTGAAATCTCGCAAATCCAATGTCAAACACAGATCGCACTGGCCAGGAAGGTCAATTTAATAAGCCTGCAAAGCATCAGCGTCTCCAACAGCTGCAGGAAATCACTCCACACGCGGCGGACACTGACCTCGCGTCTCATTAGAACGTCCTCCCCGTGTTCCCAGTCCCTGAGATGATGGAACGTCCAGCTGGGACCCTCGTCTCCTTTTTATTCGGCAGTAAAAACTCACAAGCGCAGAGGAGAGTTGAGTGAAGTGACCCGGAATGACGCCGTTATTTCAACAGCGCTAACTTTCATTTGAATGAAAAGTCCCTGCACACGTTTTACTGCTATTTTCAGCTCTACACTGTAGGTCTTATTTTCAGGGAAGCTGGATTTTTTTTTTTGCTGCTGCTCTCCTTCACTTTTCCACCATGCGACTTTTAGATACCGTATCTACGTGAATATAAGCATTTTTTTTTTTTTTTTTAGAAATTTTAGAAATTAAATTAAACATTTTTTTCAAATTTTTGCGGCTCAAAAATTTGCTCGATGCGTATAATCGCCATTTTCAAATGCTCTAAATTATTTGAACATTTATTCTAAATTCCTAAGTAGCGTGAGTATAAGCGCTAATTTCTTTCAAAATTGGTTCTGGAGGCAGACGTCCCTATGAGTTTTTATTAGCTCAATAACAGAAGTAAAGAAACATTAGAAACGTCGCAACACTTAACAGAGACAAAAAAACACTGGAAGAAGTAAGATTAAACTAAATACAATCATTAATATGAGAACAGACAGACCATATTGTATCCACTGGATCGCCGTGCTAAAGGCTAACGTGCTAGCGCTTGAAAACCAGACCAGCAGCTGAAAAAGCTTCAGAGCAAAAATAAAACAGTGTAAAACGAAGAACACAAGAGTCAAACACAATCTAATGGCTCTGTCTGCTGCACAGAGGAAAACACCACTGATCTAATATTTACGTCTGACAGAAACCAGCTCAGTCAGCTTTACTCTCCGCCGTTGTAGCGCAAAGGCTCATGGGAACCAGTGAGCAGCAGAGCATGATGGGAGGTGTAGTTCCGATTGCTAGAATAGATTATTGTTTTATTATATTTAAGTAAAACTACATTGAAGTGGCACGAGTCACAAGTTAGGTTTGTTGAATAAAGACAAAATAGTATTTTAAAGAGAAAATGTACGTAACTTAGCCAGAAAAAAACCAATTTATTTTTTATTTTGTGCCTGAAAATCCAGGGGTGTGCTTATATTCGCAGAAATACGGTATCTGTTTTTAATGCGACTCTTTGACCCGAAACATCTGCTTTTTTTTTATCCTGAAACTTTGACGGCGCGGGGGAAGCGTCTCGCTTTTTAAAATCATATTAGGTCGGTCAGATGCACAATCACGGAAGCTTGAGCTGCCGAAGTGAAAGCAGATGTGTGAGTGATAAGAACAGTATGTCTCCGTCACGACTAGAAGACAAACGAGTGCAAGTGTGTCAACGTCCAAAAAACGACATTGCTACTCCGAGCGTCACGTGGATTTACTACTGACTGATTTATGTGTAAATTTACTTTTTGTCAATTTTCTACAATCTTCTACATATTTTAGATATTTAAATTTGAGGTATTTAGGTATTTTACATATGTATATTTTCTACATAATTATATTCATGCAAGAACAAAATGTTTCACTGTAAAAAATACACAAGTTAAATATATATATATATACATACAGTTCATATACAATTCTTCCTCATTTGCATACATTTTATTCCTTTTTGAATGTTCATTTTAGCTTTGCGTTTGCAAAGAAGCGTAATTTAGTTGCAGTAATTGGTAAATTACTCATTCGACAAATACAAGTTTTATCAGTCGTCTGTCAGTTTGTCTATCTGTTCATCCATCCATCCTCTATCCATTTCTTGCCTTCTTTCATCTTTCTGTCTCTCCACTTGTTCATCCATCCAATATCTAACTTTCTCTGTCTATCAATCAGAATTTCCGACCAGGCGTCCATCATTTATCCAACTTATTTTTACTTTCATTCAATCAATCTCTGTCTTTCTGTTTACCTGCCTTTCCTCCAGTCATCCATCCATCCATGCATCCATACTTGTATTGATCCATTTATCATACATCTATCCATCCACTAATGATTAATCCATCCATCCATATATCCATCCATCCATCCATTAATGATTCATCCATCCATCCATTAATGATTAATCCATCCATTAATGATCAATCCATCCACCATTCCATATATTCATTCATTAAAGATTAGTCAGTCCATTCATTCATTAATGAATAATCCACCCATCCATATATCCAACCATCCATCCATCAATGATTGATCTGTCCATCCATTCATTAATGATTAATTCATCCATGCATTCTTCTATATATCCAACCATCCATGCGCCCATCCATTCATCCATCCATTACTGATTAATCTATCTATCCACACATTAATGATTAATCCACCCACCCACCCATCCATCCATCCATCCATCCATCCATCAACTACTACATATATTTTTTTAATCATTTTTTGTACCATGGAATTACTTTCTGACACTAGTTTAGTTAGTGTACGCTCAAACTATATATGTATATATCTATAACATGTTCCCCTTCAGTTTCACTCAGCGGCTCCTGTGAGATCTTAATCTTTAATCTTCGAGTTTGGGCTGGTTGTGAGTTCCTCTTTTCCTCAAGGCTTTTCGAGTCTTTTCGACATATATTGCGCAATTTCATTCATCATTGGACGTCCAAACTTTGGGTTTCCCTTGATTCGCAGTAATTTGTCTTGTTGGTGTCCTCAACACAGCAGCAGGACACCGTTCTTCACTCAAAGACTTCAACGGCAAAGATGGAGAACCAGCGCTTTTGAGTTTTTTCCACTTTGCAAGTGGACTCGCGGGCCTGTAGTTCTGGACCCGGCCTCTTGCTGAAGAGAGCGTCAGCAGAACTCCGTGAGGAGCGTGATGATTGATGGAGAAGGGTGGATGAGCGCCCACCAGGGACACCAGCCTCTGCCGGACCAGATTTACGCCGCTCTGATGACTCTCAGACGGCTTGTTTTTCACTCGTCTTGTCTCGGACGATCCCACAGTTCACACGTACGCACGACGAGACAAGCCGCGACCCCAGAAGACACGGATGCTTGACTCCATCACGTCTGCGAGTCTTCCTGTGCGTTCTGAGAGGTTCGAGCTGTGGACATGCAAAGTTCAGACAAACCCGGAACAGCTTGAAAACAAATGCCAGGCGAGAAGATACGGCTGATGGGTTTGTGTTGTGTTTGCTCTACCACGTTCTTTTGTTTAGCGACCTCCTCAAATCTACAGAAAAGACAGTGCTGCTCTTCTTCTTGTGTTGCCTCCTATACACACATCCACTTAACTGGATGGGTTAAAAGCAGAGCACCGATTTCACAATGAAATTCGATTTTCACGATATGGTTCGCCATATTGACAATTCTCACTCACTTTTACACACGCACATACTACACAGGGAAGGTGAAACCAACACCATCTATCGATTGATGGATGGAGGAAGGGATATGTGGTTTCAATTTGGCGATTGCTATATCTATCCATCCATCCATCCATCCATTCATTCATTCATTCATTCATCCTTCCTTCCTTCATTGCTTGCTTTTTTTCTTGCTTACTTCTTTTTTTGCTTGCTTCCTTTCTTCTTTCTTTACTTTATTCCTTCCTTGATCCTTCCCTCATTGCTTGCTTTATCCTTACTTGCTTCCTTCATTCCTTGCTTTTTTTCTTGCTTCCTTCTTTTTTGCTTGCTTCCTTTCTTCCTTCTTTACTTCATTCCTTCCTTGCTTTTTTCCTTCCTTTGCCATTTTCCTTGTTTCCTTCCTTGCATTCTTGCTAGCTTTTTTCCCTGCTTCCTTTCTTGCTTTTTTCCTTATTTGCTTTTTTCCTTCATTCCTTGCTTTTTTCCTTCCTTCCTTCCTTCTTTGCTTTTTTCCTTGCTTCCTTCCTTCCTTCCTTCATTGTGTTTTTTCTTCTTTCCTTCCTTGCTTTATTCCTTCCTTCCTTCTTTGCTTTATTCCTTTACTTCCTATCTTTCTTTTATCCTTGCTTCCTTCCTCCCCTCCTCCATTTTCTTCTTTCCTTCCTTCCATCCTCCAATTTTGGAAAACAATCAAAGAAATTCTGTGCCAATCCCTCAGGATTGGTGTCTGACCAATCACAGAGCGGGACACACACTCTCATTCGCAACTTTAGGCCATTTTACAGACTCTGATTCTCCTCCAAACTTGGGTTTGAAATCCCACAGAACCATCTGGAACCCCCAAGTCCTTTTAATTCTTGTACACATGATGCACAGGAACCGTTCGATCTTCATCTCTCACATGTGATGCTGTCCATAATGTGACTGGTGTTGCTACTCGGCCATTATAGACACGTGAGTTTAAACCACAACTCTTTGTATAAACAGTTGTTATATTTCTACATCAGCGGCGGGTTCTTTAAGAGCACAGACTCGCTGGCAAATGGCAGTGCTTCACTTTCACTCGTCTTCTCACAGTTTTGGGTTAAAAAAGAGAAGCTTTGTAAGATTGATGATCCATGGCTAATGAACTGGCTTAGTCCCTGAGCTTTACAAAGAGCGCAGCACCTCGGAAATAAACACGGAGGACAAAGACTCGGCTCTGGGAATACCTGCAGCGTGTGGAAGGGAGCTAAACCAACCACTAATACGCTAAAATGTGCATATTTTTTTTTAATTGCTGGAAAATAATAATAATAATTCATTTTATTTATTTGCTGCTTTTCAAGACTCATGGTTGCCTTACAAGGGAGCACAACACACACTCACACACACACACACACACACACACACACACACACCATTCGCCCGGCAGTGCATTATATGAAGACAAAAATAAAATGTATTAAAAAATTGACGAAAATGAAAACAAATTTCGGCATTGACGAAAAAATCTAACGTCACAGCAATTTATTTATTTTTGTGATTAAATGCACTTTTGCATCAAATCATTGTTTTCATTGTTAATATTTCATGACAAAATAGGTTGTGTGTTGATGTGCGTTTATATTTATTATATGTATGTAATTACACTATAATTGCGTATTAGTAAACGTTTTTATACTATGATGTTATCGTTAAAAATATAGATTTTTTTAACAAGTTTACTTATATTGCTAGTTTATGCATATGTGTGTGTGTTTATGTACTGTACAGTATATTTACATAATATATATTTAAAAAAAAAACAATTAGTATAATTTTTTATGCAAGCATGTTTGTCAATTCATGATTGTATCAGTATCTATGAACGTTTATGAGCCAGAAATTGAAAAAAAAAATGGACTCAGAAATGTATAGTCATAACCATTAATAACATCTTAACACCAACAAACAAATGAATAAAATGCAACAATCTTCAGTTTTTCCAATTTCGCACATGTGCTTTGAGACAATTGTAAATGTGAAAAGCGCTTTACAAATTAACCTGAACTTCAACTAGTTAGACTGATCACACTGTTGATTTTATCACAAAAGTTGAAGATGTCTTTTTGCTAGTAAGTGTATTACCGTAAATGTACTAGAATGGTCTGTAAAGTGAAGCCTAGAGACAAACCCTGACGTGAACAATCCGGCGCGTTCCTGCATCTGTTTCCCGCCGGCAGGTCTGGGATCAGCTCAGGGACTGTGTGTGTAAATCACGGGTGATGACAGGTCGGGGCATCCGCGGCTTACTGGGATGAGCCGTTTATGAGAGACTGGGCGTTTTTCACGGCTTTAAACTGCCCTCTGCTCCCTGCGTGTAAACATCATAAAGAACCACGGAGACGGGCTCCCACACTGCCAATATCCCCTAACGGAGCCTTTAGGGACCGGCGGGGTATTCACAATTCTTTTTAGAAAAGAAATAATATAATCGTATAGAAAGGCTGCCTAGTTTAGTGCTCGGAACCGAATCACACCTGCACCTCTGAAAACTGTCAAAATCTTTAATTATGGTACTTCAAGTCTTACAAATTGCTTTGTTTTTTCTGTGTTTCACTCCTCCTGAGCGGCGAGTGCCGTATGACTGGAATCTCCTAGGAGTTTCGGGTTCTTCTTCTCTATGATGCCTGCTGGACCTCTGTAGACCTGATGATGCTGCTTACGTGGAGAAATGGAGCCGCCTCTTTCCCCACTGAGGAGGGAAACACTTTCCGGAACCATCATTAAAAATGACGCGGAACAACCAACGCACTGATCTTGTAGTGTTAGAATGCCAGAAGAGACTGGCACCAGTGAGCCGGCTTCTCCACGGGGTTTGTTCCTCGTTAGAGAGGTTTTTTACCTGGCCACTGTCACATATGTGCTTGCTCACTGCTCTTTGTCTTGTCATAGTCTTAGTGATAATCACAGCCATTTACTTAAACATCAAACAACCAGACGATCACATGAATAAAAAACAACATATACACCGCTTTGAGACAGAAAACTGTGAAAGAGCTGACTGATATCAGAAAGAGCTGACTGGAGCGGCATCGGTGGCTTTTTAACGCCACTGTGAAGTTTATCAGCGGCTTCGTGTTTGGTCCTGATGCTGGGGAAGTTGATCAGTGTTGTGATGGTTCAGGGTTGGATTTTGTTGTTCAGGGTTTTTTTTTTTTTGTGTTTGTTTTGCTCAAAACATGGGTTGTGATGATGGGCATTGAGTTTGACAGAAGAGGAAGAAGAAGGAGCATAAGAAGAAGAAACCCTTTATTTGTCCAACCAATGAGAAATTTACTTTTTGACGGAGAGACAGATTGACAGAAAGTGAGAGAGATAAACAGACAGATATACTGGATAGACAGACTGAATCAAAGAGACAGAAAGAGAGATATTTAGAGGGTAAAACAAAGATTACAAGTAAAACAAAAAGAGAAAAAGAAATGTATCAATAAATAGAGAACGAGAGAAACAGGCAGTTAGAAAAACTGATGGAAAAAAATAGATGAACAGGATGTACAGACAAACAGAAAGATACAGGCAGATAAAACTATATGGAGAGTGGGAGAGTGAGAGAAAAGGAGAGAGAACTAAAAAGAGGGGTGAAGAGGAGAGAGGAGAGAAAAGAGAAGGACAGATATGTGGGAAAGAAAGAAAAAGAGAGGAACATAATAGGGAGAAAGAAGAAAAGAGAAAATAGTGAGAGGAGAAAAGATGGAGAGAATCTGTGAGAGAGAAAGAAATGAAATAGGGAGAGAGCTAAACTGAAAGAGAGCGAGAGACAGACAGAGAGAGAGAAGGAGAGAGTGCAAGAGGGAGGGAGAGAGGGGAAAGAGAGAGCAAGAAGGAGAGAGAGAAAGAGAGGGAGAGCGCAAGAGGGAGAAAGTAGGCCCTTTCACACATACTGACATTCCCGGAAAAATACCGGTATTTATCCTGCACACACGTATGTGTGAACAGACAAATGCCGGAAAATTCGTTCCGGAAATCTACCGGAACGGATAGAGGTAACGTACCCGGTACCTAGCCGGTATTCGCCGAAGTTCCGAGCGCGCTGACGTCACCCACTGCTCTCAGCCAATACGAACATTCTGGCGTGGGCCGGTTGATGATGTCACAAAACATTCACTCGTCGCTGTTTACAGAAATCACAGTCGGAAAAGTCGTCCAACTGAAATGACATTGAAATCAAAGCACCTATAAGACATTGGTTGGATGAAGACATTTGTCACCACATTAAAGGAACAGTTAGTGACGCCGTCTCTTATGAAACAATTACCCACGTAGAGAGAGAGAGAGAGAGAGAGAGAGAGAGGTTAAATTTGTTATATTTAAATTTGCACCCAAACAAAGAACATTCCAGCACAAGTGTTTCTTATTTAATCGTCGACACATTAAACTGCTGTAGATCAGCATCACGTCCTTTTCTTCTATTCTTCACGCAGACAAAGCCCTTCAACACGTTTGATTCACCGGCTCAGGGGCATCTGTCTTTCTCCAGCCTGTCCTTGTCCTGAACCAAAGCTGAGAAAAGACGAGACTCTGTCTGCCGTGTGGCCAGCAGATCTAACCAATCAGGTGGCTTTGTTCTGAAGCCCCACCAGCCATCTGCCCCTCAGGAAGTCTCGCTTTATGACCTCTCCGCATCTTTAGTCTCTGTCCTGTGGAGCATCTAATTCCATTTCCACACACCTCTTCAGGACAATGGCCACTGTAGGTGTCCCTCACCCAGAGCGGCTCTTCTAGAAGAACCATTCCTGATCCGTGTCCATGGAGACTCTTGCTAAACAGGCCGTCCCGTGTCTCCTCTCTCCAGAACTTGGCAAGCCGTGGACCAACCTGCTGGTGGAAAGACCTCCAGGTCCAGGATTCAAAGCCACAACCTTCAGGTCTAGGATTCAAAGCCACAACCTTCAGGTCCAGGATTCAAACTCTGAATCTTTCTTTTCTTTTCAGGCTGAAAATTTAATTTTCTTCTCCTCGGTTTGTTGTTATGGTCCAGGATTCAAACCTGCAACCTTCAATTGCAGGTTCAACTCGCCATGAGGCCATAAATGTGCCGAACCCTCCGGGCTGGAATCTTACACAAACACTCACTTCCTGCCTCTTTTTTCTCAGCCTCGGTTTGGCTTTCCTCAGACATCAGATAGGAGACGCGCATGAAACCGTGCAGTGAGGGAAAGAAGGAAACTGGTTTAAAAGGGCAGATGCGTTTATCACTGACGTTTCCTGCTGATTTCAGATCAGTGTAAACGTTTGTTTATTAGTTTGATTTATTGCTTCTCAGATTAAAGTGTCCGATTAATGCAGAAGTGAATAACACCAGCTAATGTTCCACAGTGTGTGTTAAGGCTGCGTGTTTTATTAGCAATAATAATAATCGGGTTTGATATCTGCTTATTTAAAAAGAAAATACGTGTAGCAGATATCAAATATTAAATCAGAATCCATTTGAGACTTTTTTTGTACCACTACATTTGCTTGAATAATAAGATCTTGCCATAATAAACTCCCTTAGAGTTCGTTTTCCACTGTAACGAATTAGGTTCATTACCTTTTTAAACAAGAGCAAAAAAGCCGTTGATTTACGAAACATCAAATTTAATAAACGTTGAAGAAAAATTACCTCAGAATTAAAACTCTGACATGAATTGTACTGGACTCTGGGTATAATACTTTTAACTTATTTTAATGTTTTATTGCTTTTTGTTTGTATGAATCTTTTTTTGTAATATTCATTTATTTTTGTATTATACTATTTATCTAAATTGCTTTTGATAAAACTAAAATTACAAAAAAGTACAAGTAAAGTACAATGTTGCATTTCATCATCATCATTATTATTATTATTATTATTGTTGTTACTATTATTATTATTATTATTATTAATATTAGTAGTAGTAGTAGTAGTAGTAATAGTATCAATGTTGTTATTAGTGTTATTATTATTATTACTATCATAACACATTATTATTATTGTATAAAAAACAATACTTTTTGAGGTACCCATCAATTATCACAAATAAATCCTATTTTAACAAGGTTTAAAACTATATTATAAACATTTGAATCCAAGCTCTACATGTGTGTGTGTATGTACAGTGCGCGTGTGTAGAGGTGAGATTAGATCATGTGATCTGCGCCGTGTGCTGGTCATAATGAACGAGATAAATCAGCGGAATGTTCTCAGACGTGCGGTTTGGAGCGTCAGGACGACCTGAGAAGATCTGAGAAGACGTAGAACGAATCCTTAACGTTGTTCTGGTGTCTCGTCCTTTACCGCATCACACGCTCCAGTCAGAGAGAATAGTGCAGATCTGAGGACAGTGAAGGTCGTGTCAGCAATATCACAATTACACTCGTTTAACATTCAGCCCATCTGGATTATAGATTGTGTGAATTATTGCAAACCTCACCTTACTGTTGAACTCGACTCTACACCAGAGGGTAAAACTCAGCTACACGACAAACTCAAACCACACTTTAGTTTGAGGGACCAAATGAAATAAACATTTATTGAACGTATTAAAACTACGTTTTTAATACATCCTATTTAGGATTATAAGCACCCTCCTGATTTTTCAGGCACAAAAAAAAACATGTATGTATTTTTTTTATTTTATTTTTTGTTAACGTTTCTGGTTCAATTGCAAATGACAGTCAGTCAGTCAGTCATCTTCTACCGCTTCATCCTTTTCGCGGAGCGGGACACACAGACAAACACATTCACACACTCACTCATACCTATGTGGTCAATTTTCCAATTCCAATTAGCCTGTAGCGAATGACATTACATTAAAAATACTATTTATACTATTTATAATAATATGCTATTAATTTAACAAACCTAACTTGAGACTCGAATCATTTTGATATCGTTTTACCTAAATAATAGATAACAAAAAGTCAATTCTAGTGGTCAGAACTTCATTTCCCAAGATCCTTTGCTCACCAGTCAGACTCCGCACATGCTCAGAGCAATTGTTTCAAGCTCAGGTCTGTTTCAAGCTCTCTGTTTATCTGACGCCGTGTGAAGAGGAAGGATTATTATCCCCTGTGCAGTGACCCAGCGTTTTGATTGTGTCTGTTCCCTTGGATTTTTTTTACTTCTTGCTCATGTTCTTCATTTAGACTGTTTTGATTCTTTCTGCGATGACACATTGGACTCGTTTGTAGCCGGTTGCGCTAAGCTAAGCTAACCCAGTCGTAGTTTTTAGTTTCTGTTTGTTGTAATGTCAAATATTGTACTGTATTTAGTTGTAATTATGTTGAAAAGATGAGCAATGGCAGCTGAACAATGCATCCTATTAAAATCCAACGAGGGGAAAAACTTTTTTAGGAATACATTTTGAAAGATGAAACTTTTGAAGAAGAAAAGATGAATCAAAGGCATCGTGACATTTGAGCAATGTCGGGTAACACAACAAGATTGCTTTTAAAACTCACTCAATGGGGGAAAAACGATGAAAAGTTGATTTTTGAGGAAAAGTGAACATAAAACTCCGCAAATTATTAAAAATATTATTCTACATCACATTTTGCTTTTTTTTTCAAACCAGCTTCGTCTCGTCTTGGTTTTTTGACAGACGGCTTTCAACCGGAACTACGTCAGCGGAAACGTCACGCTGTCAGCGCGAGGTCAACATGGCGCGCTGCGGTGTGTGAAGGAGACTCGACCGGTGCCGGTCGTTTGTGTGAAGAACATGTACAAAACGCCATGTAGTCGACTGACGGCGGCGTGGAGGCAATGTTCGCGCGACGGTAATGACACACGCGGTGTTTTTGAAGCTCGTGGCGGTTTCAGTTCGTATCTGTGGGATGTTTTATTGGATCGTTAGCATGTTAGCTTAGCCGCCGAGGAGCTCGTGCAGCTGCCTGACCTTATATAGGAGCGTGGGAACTTCAATATTGGACGATTAATAAACTGTATTTATGGCTAAACGATACACTATTTTGATAATTAATATTATGATTGTGAATAATTATAATATGCATTATTTCTGGTCCGTAGTAATGATGCTCTTATTATTGTCAAGGGTTGTTTGGATCCAGGCTGCAGACGAAGTTGAGATATTGCACATCGAAAGAGATATTCAGAGTAAAACGGAGAGATTTTCAAAGTGTAAAAAAGAAAGACAAAAAATCAATGCAACAATAGATAAAGAACTAGAGAAACTAAGCATTTAGAAAAACAGACTGGTAAACAGATAGAAAAAAAGTAGATAAACTGGATGTGCAGTATAAACGAACAGCTACAGACAGATAAAAAGATGAGGAGAGAGGGAGGGTGAAAGAAAAGGAGAGAACAAGAAAGAGGGATGTAAAGGGGGAGAGTGTAGAAAGACGAACAGAGAGAAAGTGGGACAGAAAGAAAAAAAGAAAATGGAAACAAATAGGAAAAAAGTACAAAGAAAAGAGGGAGAGAGAGATAAATAGAAGATGGAAGAAATTATGAAGCTTAATGTTTAACAATTTAAATTCCAGAAATTATTCTGTATTATTATTCTGTATTTCTGACTAAGCAGTAGATTATGCTGATCATTATTATTCTGATCGTGAACCCAGTGTTTTAATTCCTGTCCAGTAATAATGACTCTCTTATTATTTTGAAGGGTTGTTTGGTTCCACGTTGCGGCAGAAGTTGGTTTTGAGCGCGTGCAGGAGCCTCGTAGGTTCCAGAAGCCTGAGTCAGATCTGCAGGAGTCACGCGGACGGATGCTTCAGCTTCCAGCGCCTCAGCTTCATCAGGAGACAGGTGAACACCTTACCTGCTCGAGGCCGGGCGCGGTCTTTCTGTCAACGTGTGGATATTTATGGGCGGGGTCTCTCACTTTTTTCCCTTAATTTTAGCAGCTCAAAAACTTGCGGGGTGCTTATAATTTCCAATTTCAAAAATACGCATAAATATAAGCGGCAACATTTGCAAGACTAGAATAGATTTTTAGAAAAGTATTATTCAAGTAAAAACGACTTTGAGGTGATGCAAGTTAGGTTTGTTAAATAAAGGAAAATTTGTATTTTTAAGAAAAAATGTATGAATTGTAACCAGAAATTGTATGTAATTATTAAAATTAAAATGTAATTTTTTTTGTTTTGTAATTTTTATTCTGTGCTTTTATACGCTGGGGGCTTGTTTTCAGGTTGAATACGATATTTGTCCCACAGCGGGGACGTTTTATTTAACAACAGTAAAACAGAGAGAAAGAATACGAATAAGCACACATTTATAAATAAACATTCAAACAATAAACATAAACAGACATACAATAACAGCACATATCAAAATATTTGCGATGCTGGTCTTCTGAAGTCATGCTGGGCTTGTATGTATAATTTCTTTTATTTTATGGTTCTGGTTTATGGTTTTATAGTTTTTGTTTTTTTATTTGTTTTTTTTTGAGTTTTTAAATAAGTGGTTAATTTTATTTTTGTTGGTTTTTTTTTATTTATTTTATCTATTACTGTAGTTTTCTTTGTAACTTGTTAAAACCGTGTTACTCATGTCAATTTTTTTTTTTTATATATTTTGTTTATATCACTAAAGAATAATAAAAATCTTGATAAAATACTACTTTCATCTAGATGAGTTGATAGACATCTGTAGGCAATTTTAACAATCCATATTTGATTATTATAACTTGTGTGCTAAATTCTGAGTTACAAAAAAATCTTATATAAAAGTAATTTAACCAAAATAACCTAGTGTTTAGAAATGTGAAATCTTCCGTATTTTTTAATGTTAAATCTGGACTTTTTGTGTTTCTCTGACAGTATATTAGGAGCAGTGGTGTTCTGAGTCAGAGAGCGAGACCCAAGACCGAGAGCGACGCGTCTCCGCTGGACGACCGGGATGATTCGGCCATCACGCAGGTCCAGCGTATCGCAGCCATTAAGGCGGAGTCTGGAGCTTTGGTGCCGCCCCATGAGCCGGAGGCGGTTGGCCCCGCCCAGCAGGAAGCCCGCCAGTGGAAGGAGCTGAAAGTGGAGTACAGTGATTTACTGGGGATTTATGCGCGGCTCTCTAAAATCAAACTCACAGGTATGACATCATCACTGTGCCAATTATCATGGATCAGTCAGGTTAACCGAGCATTTTAAATGTTAATAATCATGCTAAAACAAAAGATTTTATGAAGACAATGATGGGTTTAAAAAAAAGCAAATGTATACTTCCATAGTAAGTACATTATAACTTGAAAAAATACATTTTGTTCTCCATTAAAATATAGCCTGTATATTTGGTAGTTAGAATATTAACATGCTGCAAGAAAACTAAGTAATTAGAGAAATATGGAGTTATTATTATTAATTCATATTGTTATTAATACTGGGTATTTATGCACGACTCTTAAATGGAACTTACTGGTAAGACTTACTGGCATTTTCCTGTTTATAAAGGTTGTTATAAACGAGCTTTGGATAATTAGAAGAACTATCTTAAGTTTTTCTCATCTTACATCAGATTTTTTTTAAGGTCGGAAAATTGGTCAGGCATGATCCGAAACATACCGCACACACACGCACGCACGCACGCACACACACACAGAACGCAGTAGGGTTAGTTCAGTGTTGTTGCTAATTATAGTGTCAGGTTAACCAAACACATTAAACATTTATACATTACGCTAAAACGAAGCATTGTATGAAGGTAATAATAGATTAAACGAAGAACAGAACTATTACTCCATAATTAATACACTAAAACTTGAAATAATGCGTTTCGTCCACCACTAAAATACACCCTGTAAAATCCATGAACATGTATGAATATGAACATGCTTCAAGAAAACATGGAAAAAATAAACTAGTAAAGTTTATTAAACAATATGTAATTGTTAGAAATCATACAATTATGGTTCAGACAAGACAAGGCAGCTGAAGCACAGCAGTTTTTTAATTCAATTAAATTCCGCTGTATTTATAAAACAATTTAAAACAGCAAATGTTGGCCAACGTGCTGTACATGAACAATAAAACCATCAAATTCAGTATATCGATATAAAAGCACAGAAATCAATAAAGGTTTTAAAAACAATTTAAAATCAATAAAACAGCAGTGTTAGCGTGTGTGTTGTCGTCACTTCATGTCCGTCTCTCTCTCACCCCGCAGCTCTTGTGGTCACTACAGCGGCAGCGGGCTTCGCCATGGCTCCGGTGACCTTTGACCCCCTCACTTTTTTGGTGGCCTCAGTGGGAACGGGACTCTGCTCCTGCACCGCCAACTCCATCAATCAGGTCAGTCTCGCACGCTTGTCCAGCATCTTCACTGCGTTTGTGTCGAGAGCGCTCGATCTCTGACTCGTTTGGAGGTTTTTAAAGAGTTAACTGATGGGAAATAACAACGCAGATCTTATTAGCGAAGAAACGCTGTTGGTTTTGTTTCGGTGTTGATGGTTTAATCACCGTGGCGACGCAAAGCTTTACTCGTCTTTACAGCGCTGTATCAGTTTTGACTTGATTGTGCTAAAAATAGCATCACGGTGGAAATCAAGGCATCCTGGAAATAGAATTATGCTAATTCCTTTTTTTTTTAGATAAATCAAACTTCAGGTGTGTTATTTTTAGAAAATGTCTAAGAAAGTGTTTTTTTTTTATTTTCTCTGAGTTTATCGACATCAAATTACGGGTAAATAATGGTTGAGATGCTGAAATGATGGACTCAATTTCCAATGAATGTTTTTCTATGGTTTTCATTCCAATGAATGTTTTGATATGAGTGTCAAAATCGACTTTTTTGCCATTTCTGCTGTACGTACTGGACATATTAAGATTTAACGTCATATACATTCAGCAATACAGCATGTCATGCAAGAATAACGAAACATAACAATGCAAGAATAATTAGAAACTATACAAAAAGGAACATGAAAAGAAACATGCAGTATCTAAAGTGACCATAAATGTAAATGATCTGATGATGTTTTTTTTTAATTCCATTTTTTTTTAAGTTTTACCCTAAATGTTTTTGCATGTACTGTATTTGTTTTTGTTGTTGTTATTTTATTATTATTATTATTATTATTATTATTTTTTTTTTTTACATTTAAATTAGTCACAAAGCTTCAGAAAAAAAAATTCAGAAAAAAAAACAAGTTTAGTGAAACATTTAAAGCCTTGTAGGGACAGAGAGTTCTGTTTAATGGTGCATTACACACACACACACACACCAGACTCGCTGTGATCTGATTGGCTCCCGACAGGCTGATCAGAAGCTCTTAGACCTGTAATTCCGTGGATGCGTAACGTCACGTGACCTCGGCTGCTTCCTGTCGCACGACTGACCTTTAATCTTGTAGAAACCGAGGAGCAAATATTTGTTTTACAGGTGGACCGCAGTGTTGTAAACCTGTCGTGTGTGTAGAAGTATTGCTTTTTAGGAATGGAGAGAAGTGGCTAGAGGAATGAAGCGGAGCTGTGCCGTCTCACAATGTTGTTTAATCAGATCAAATGGATTTTAACCGTCAAAAATAATGCAAATTTGATAAGTTCAAGTTCAGTGCTTTTGTAAAAGTGTCTCAAAGCCGCTGTGTGACAGTGTAAAAGTTGATGATTGTGGCGTAGATTGTTGGTGAACATTAGACTATGGCTATAATAAGAGATAAATAATTTAAGGGGAAATTTGAATGGTCAAGTATTTATGATTTTTTTTTTTTCAAACATTACTTCCACCAATTCCGAATATTACTGTATTTTTTGTACCATAGTGGTTTATCGACCGATTTACAAAAATTAATCCGTTCCGAGCCGTTCCATTTGCGAAAATTTTGTTAACTGAGCCGCATTTTACATCCAACTAATCTGTGCCACGACTCGATAAATTCAGATATATTTTACAAGTGATAAAATATTGGTAATAAATGTAATAAAACGTGTTGCATAACAGTTGTTTAGTTTATAAAGGTACAGTGTATATAATGATATACAGACAATCTCACGTGAACTGTTACGCCATCTTGAAATGACGTCATGCAAATCACTGAGATTTACGGAATCTCGCTAGAATGGGGACCAAGCGACATCATCGTTTCAGCAATTAAGTGAACAATTACATGAAGATTGAGCAAATCGCACATCGCATTTTTTTTTTTTTTAGATTTAATGGCGCAAAATGAACGATGCGTTTAGTTTAACAACTAACAACTGTTTTTGCGTGATGACGGATTGTCGTGTTGCACTTTGACACCACAAGATGCTACATTGTTTTTTTACAATTTAAAAAGAAGATTTGCTGAATGTCTCACAGCTGCTGCGCATTAACGACAACGCAAAATTTTTTACGAAAAAAAAGTTTTAACGACAATTCTGCCGGTGACCAGCGATACAGTCTGACTTTACGATGTCTTTGCGAGACGAAGGATTGCGAAACTTTTTTTTTTTTATATTTCATGTTTTATATAGCTTTTATATATTTATATAGCGCTTTTCTTAGAGACCAACACAAAGTCTCTATGCGAATTATGAGAAAAAGTCTTTTAGGCAAATTTTAGGAAAGGAAGATGTCTCTTATTTATCTGTGTTCGAAAATTAGGGGAAAAAGAGTCAGTTAAAAGAGAGAAAAATTAAAAGGACGATTTTTTTTTTGTTTGTCTTAAACGTCGCACCAGACTACAATCACATCCGGGCTTTTTGTGCTAATGGCGCATTAGCGTGTGTGCTAACGGGCAGATGGCGGCTCTGTGATTCTCCCGCGTCTGATCTTCCTCTCTGAAGTGGTAATTGAGCAGAAGCAGCGGAGCATCAGTCACGTCCGCCGCTCAGACTCTCCAGACGCAGTGAAGTCAAGCGCTCCGGCTTCCCTCTGCTTCAGACGCTTCTTCCACAGGTTGTGAAGTTTGCTTTCTTGTGGCCAGCAGTCTTCACTCCACACGCGCGCCTCCCACTCGCCTCTCTTGTGGTCTCAGCGGCGTATGTTAGAGTTTATCCTTGTGATGGGCGTCGTTAAAGCAGACGTGGCGTGCGGAAGCTCGGTAGCACCAACACACTCCGTAATGTTCGTAATATTATATCACGTGAGTAAGGATGACCGTAGTTATAACAATACCTGACAAAACGACAATATTTACACACAAATATATATATACAAAACACACACACATACGAGATTCAGGATGACGTAGGTTATAACAATACCTGACAAAACGACAATATATACACACAAAATTATATATATACAAAACACACACACATACGAGATTAGAGGATGACCGTAGTTATAACAATACCTGACAAAACGACAATATATACACACAAATATATATATACAAAACACACACACACATATGAGATTCAGGATGACCGTAGTTATAACAATACCTGACCAAAACGACAATATATACACACAAATATATATACAACAAAACACACACACAGATATGAGATTCAGGATGACCGTAGTTATAACAATACCTGACAAAACGACAATATTACACACAAATATATATATACAAAACACACACACACATATCGAGATTCAGGATGACCGTAGTTATAACAATACCTGACAAAACGACAATAATACACACAAATATATATATATATAATACATACAAAACACACACCGATATGAGATTCAGGATGACCGTAGTTATAACAAACCTGACCAAAACGACAATATACACACAAATAGATATATATATATATATATATATATATATATATACAAACACACACACATACGAGATTAAGGATGACCATAGTTGTAACAATACCTGACAAAACGACAATATATACACACTATATATATACAAAACACACACACACATATGAGATTCAGGATGACCGTAGTTATAACATACCTGACAAAACGACAATATATACACACAAATATATATATACAAAAACACACACAACATATGAGATTAAGGATGATCGTAGTTGTAACAATACCTGACAAAACGACAATATATACACACAAATATATATATATATATATATCTATACAAAACACCTACCCATACAGGATTAAGGATGAATATTAGTTTTAACAATTTATATGACAAAACGAAATATTTTTTTGTGGTTTTAAAAACACCCAATAATATATATACAAAACACCACACCATCGAGATTCAGGATGACCGTGTGTAGTTATAACAATAACCTGAAGAAACGGACAATATCTACACACAAAGATATATATACAAAACACACACACATACGAGATTCAGGATGACCGAATGTACCACCGTTATAACAATCCTGACAAAACGAAATTATTACCAAAAGAATACATACAAAAAACAACAAACACACATTATGAATTCAGGATGACCGGAGGGATACCAATACCTTGGAACAAAAACGCAAAGATTGACCACCCCAATATATAAAGAGATAGATTTATAGAGAGATAGATATAGATATATACAAGAGTAACAAAACACACACAATGAGATTAAGGATGACCAGAGTGTATAAACAATGACCTGACAAAACGACAATATACGACCACAAAAATCGATATACAAACACACACACACATACGAGGATTCAGGATGACCGTAGTTATGAACATACCTGACCAAAACGACAATATAGCACACACAAAATATATATATACACAACACACAACACACACATATGAGATCAGGATGACCGCAGTTATAACAATCGGACAAACGACATCTATAACACCGAAATAATATTACAAAACACGGACACACAGATATGAGATTGCAAGGATGACCGTAGTTATAACAATACCTGACAAAACGACAAGATGACACACAATAATGGATGAGAAATGAAAGGCGACAGATAAGAAATCGATCAAAACTACACACATACGAGATTCGGAGGATGGACCGTAGTATAACAAACCTGGACCCAAAAACGACTCAGAGTACACACAAAATGGATATATCAACACACCACAGAAGAGATGTCGGAGGACCGTTGACCGTAGTTATAAAACTATACCCTGGACAAAACGACAATATATACACACTATTATTTATAAAATATGATGATATACAAAACACACACACATACGAGATTAAGGATGACCAGAGTTGAAACAAGACCTGACAAAACGACAATATATACACACAAAGATATATGATATACAAAACCCACACACATATGAGATGTCAGGATGACGTAGTTATGAACATAACCTGACAAAACGACAATATATACACACAAATATATATATACAAACACACACACATATGAGTGACAGGATGATCGTAGTTGTAACATACCTGACAAACGAGACAAATAAATACACACATATCAAATATATATATTATTATATAGTATATATATATATATATATATATATATGATATATATCTATATATTAGAGCTGCTAACTAAACGATTATTTTCTTATAGAGTTAATAGTCAATTATTTGACGAGTGTAGGAGACTAAGCTAAGATCTTAACGGAACCGGGCGGGGGGGGGTATTAGGGTGGGGGGGGGGGGTGGGGGGGGGGGGGGTGGGGGGGGGGATTGGTGTGGTGGGGGGATTTTTGGGGGGGATGAGGGGGCATGGGGGTGTGGGGTTGGGGGGGGGTGTTTTTAGGTGGTGGGGGGGTGGTGGGGGGGGGGGGGGGGGTGGGGGGGGGGGGTGGGGGGGGGGGGGGGGGTGGGGGGGGGGGGGGTGGGGGGGGGGGGAATTGTTTTGGGGGGGGGGTGGGGGGGTGGGGGTGGGGTGGGGGGGGGGGTGGGGATTTAATTTTGTTTGGGTGTGGCGGGGGTATATTGGTTTGGGTTGGAGTGGGGTGGGGGGGGGGGTTGTGGGGGGGGGGTGGGGGGGGGTGGAGTGATGGGGGGTTGGGTGGGGGGGGGGGGGGGGGGGGGGGGGGGGCGATATGGTTTGGGGGGGGGGGGTTTGTAACCACACGGTGGGGTTTGGGGTCGGGGGGGGGGGGTGGTGTGGGGGGGGGGGGGGGGTGGGTGGGGTTGTGGGGGGGGTTATTTTTTTGGGGGGGGGGGGGTGGGCGATTTTTTTGTTGGGTGATTAATTGTGGGTGATTTTGAGTTGGTACATTTGTTGGGTGGGGGGGGGGGGATGTTTGGGTGGATTGTTTATTAACTGGGTGGGGGGGGAATCTGGGTGTGGGGGGGGGAATGTATTATTTTTTTTTTGTGGGGGGGGGGGTGGGGGGGGCGGGGGGGGGCGGGGGGGGGGCGGGGGGGGGGGGATTGAGGAGGGATGTTGGTGGGGGGGTGGGCGGGGGGGTGGTTCGTTTTGTCCTTTAGTTGGCGGCGGTGTGGGGGTATAAGTTTTATATATTTTTATTTCTATATTGTGTTGTGGGGCTGGGGGGGGGGGGGTTGGATTTGTGTTTTTTTTTTTTTGTTATGGATTTTGGTTGGGGTTTGGGGATTTTTATCGGGGGGGGTTTATATTCTAACGATTATATTTTGCCCAAACGATTATTTGTCCATAAAAAATTAAATAAACATGCTATTTAGTTTTTAATTAACACTTTTAACTTTTTTAATTTTTTTTAAACACAAAGGCCATATGAAACAAGGGGCCACAAACACACACCTAAACTGATTAAAGATAACCCCGCCCCCCTGTAAAGTGCATTTAAATTCAGCCAACAACAAAGTGACTTAACTGAAGCTTATCTTGTACAAAACCGCATAGTACGTTTCAATATCCCTTAAAACATTAAATTTAGGCCAAAATAAAGACATCAAAATTACACAAAATAAACAACGAGGGCGTATGAGTTCTTAACACAAGTGCAAAATGAATTCAGTGAGATTGACTCGACTGGAAATATTAAAGTGCAACATAAAATATCAATCCTAAAAAAGTGTAATCACACGTGCATGTCTATCTGCTCAGAGGTGACGCTTTTTTTTTTTTCAAATCAAGTTTTAAAATTATTTAACTAAACACAGATCTTCTATATGATTATTTAATTAACATCAAAAACTGAAATTAAAACACAGTGCGTTAATTTCGTATTGACATGAAAAAAATAGCAGTTCTCTTCTAATTAAAACAACTATTATTATTTATAATAAGATATGAATAGTGTATCCTGTGTATTTCCTGCATATGCAACGATCAATGTAAACAACAGATTTGCAGTAATGAAAATCGAACTCCGTTAAACACTGTTGGGAGGGGGAGAGGAGGGAGAGGAGAGGGAGAGAGGGAGAGACAGCGAGAGCGACGCGCGCGCGCGCGACCAAATCTAACCTCGAGCGCGTCTTTCTCTAACTTTCACTAACTAAAACAGCAGGTCTTAAATGCACATTAAACAGACATCGGACAAACATTAAACAGACACAGTTGCGCTCGCGCCTCGCCGGTGTTCAGTTAGGCGCCGGTTACTACGCTTTCTGTGTTCGATTAGCAAGCCTTCGTGTCGTCATTTAAAGTTTATTTGTTCTATGTCATCCTTCCTGAAGCCAAAATGTGTCCTAACGACAGAGACCTCGATCATCCATTTATGTTTCCCACACTTTGACCACTTATTTTCCATCGTCTGCTCCGTTAGTTTCCCGCGCCGCCATGTTTGAAAAAAATGAAAGCAAAAGTGACTACTCGACGCGCGATTTTTGCGTCGACGTATTTACGTAATCGATTACGTCGACGGCGTCGACTACTCGTTGCAGCTCTAATATATATATATAATATATATATACAAAACACACACATACGAGATTCAGGATGACCGTAGTTTATAACTATACCTGACAAAACGACAATATATACACACAGATATATATATATATACAGAAACACACACACACACACACACATCTGTCTGCCCCTACAGTGTACATATACATTTTATTTATTTTTATTTTTTTTTTGTGTAGATATTTGCTTATATTTTTTTAATTAAGATATTTGATTATTCAATGTGACGCGCACCAAACCCACGAGGCAATTTGTTGCTTCTCCATCATTCAAATACATCGTTATCAATAGTGCATGTTACACATTTTTGTGCCATTTCATCTGTGTCTGTGCATAAGAGTGTGTTGTTTTTGGATTTTGTCTTGAAAAAATCGCTTTGTGGTTTAGATTCTGTGCAACGCTACGTGAACTAATTAGCTGCTAACTTATTAGCAGCCAAGCTAATTATTTTCCAATCGATTAATCTTAGAGATTTTTTTTCCCTCTCAAATAATCGCATAATCTATTGGCAATTTTTTCTGTTAATTAACTTTTTTTTCCATTTAAAAAATGGTACAACTTTTTTTTAATTAACACTGTCCTTTATGTTTAAACACATATATGACAATAAATGAGCTTATCTTGTACATAACCACGTAGTACGTTTTAATATCACTTTCAAAAATAAATGTACATTTTATTAACAACTAAATGTTTTTTTCGCCGGCGTATTTACGTAATCGATGACGTCGAGTGTCGTTGCAGCTCTAATATCTCTAACAACTCTATGAACAACACACCACTTATGAAAAACACACACCCGCATACCAGAGTCATACTCAAAGATTACAAGTGCACACATTATTACCTCCTAATAAAAAGCAAGATCTCATTTTCCCATTGTGTTTTTTAGTTTTACAGCAGATGACTGCTTATGATGTCATTCTCACACTCACACACACACACACACACACACACACACACACACACACCTGTCATAAGCGATCTCCGCTCTCAACATCCTCCTGTAGGTTTTCCTAACTCGGACTGGAGCGTCAGGAGGGAAAGACGTGTCGTCAGATGTGCTGCCAGTTTTCTCCATTATGAGGCGTCCCGTCCACCCCGTGTGGTTTGTCATGATCAAGATGAAGCTCTCAAGCTTGAAGAGTCACTAACACACCACAAACAAATGAAAGGAAAGGTGGATCCTGTTAAGCTCTTGTGTCTGTGGACTCGACATCAAAACAGCCAGCGGGACACCAAACCTGTAGAGCTGCGCCATTCTGGATTAAATGAGAAGCAACTGTTTCTCAAACGAGAATTGTACAATCTCATTTTTTTTATATTTAGCACAAAAATCTTTTATATATATCTTATATATTATATTATATTTATATATATATTATATATCTATATATATGTCATATATAATAATCTTATATATAAAAATAAAATTTTATGATTAATTTTCTTTGTTTAATTTTGATGTATGAATATGAACTCATTGCTTTGCCACTAAATAAATGGACTGAAAAAGAATGTTGGATGTTGTAAAGAAAAAAAAAATCACTTTAAACGTAATAAAAAGAAATAAACATACCAAGGTACAGTAATGTACAGTGGAGGACACAATTATTAGCTCTGTTTAAAAGCACTTTTGAAATACTTTTTAATTATTATTTTGTAGGCGGGGCTAATAATTGTGTTCTAACTGTAGATGTTTGCTGTGTGTGGTTTGCTGAGTGTCGTCTTCTTGTTTGAACACGCTAGTAACACACACACCACACACACACACACACACACACACACACACACTTCAGAATAAAATCCTTTTTCAAGTAGTAAAATGTCGAAGTTGATGGCAGACTTACTTTACCGTTGTGTTTTCTCACTCATTCCTGTTTATTTTTTTTTTTTTACATTTTTTTTTCTATATTTAATTTTATTGTAGAATGACATCACATACACTTTGGACACTAAGAATATCAGCGTTGGTGTGTTAGCCGTGTGCTAATTTTCAACGCCAGTCTATGAAAAATGGGAAACTTTGGAATCTTTCAAATTTCAATCTCATAAAAAATACCATATTTAGGCGAATATGAGCACCAGTTTTTTTTTTCTTTTTTAGCAGTTTAAATACTAGGAGTGTGCTTATAAGCACCAATTTAAACTATGTACAGGCAAATTTTTCCACATTTCAAGTCAGGAGCAATCACAAATAAGAAAAATACTTACATTTACTTTCAGTTTTTATTAGCTCAATAACAGAAATGAAGAAACATCTTCGAGCAGCGACACATAATGGGATAAATAACGTGTTAGAACAAAAAATCATTATTTTTGGATCAAAGGGAGTATCCGGAAAATCAGCTCTTAATGGCTGGAAACCAAGTTCAAAAGCATCGAAAAACAGTAGAAAACGAAAAAACTGTCAAGAAATAGATAGCAGGGAACAAATACAATCAAAACGCTGGGTTTACGGTGCAGGGGGAAATTATTTTTCGCTATGATCCTCTTTACGCAAACGTCGGCTCAACGGCTTTTGGGATTGGCTGAGAATTATGGGAGTTGGAATTCAGATCACTAGAACTTTATCTTATTCAAGTAAAATGATATCAAAAGATTAGTGTCACAAGTTAGGTCTGTTAAATAAAGAAACAAAATATTTTTAAGAAACAATTAACGTAATTGAACCAGAAATGTAAAAAAACAAAAAAAATGTAAATTTTTTTGTGCCTGAATTATTAGGGGGGTGCTTATATTTGCATAAATACGGTATATTCAAAAAAACATTTCTATTGCCAAAATGGCACGTTTAATTTACTTGCAGACATCGGTCTTCACGGTTGCATGTGTCGTACGCCCGGTTCAAGTCAAATTCCCCAAGTGAGATTGAGATGCCGTGGCCTTCATCAAGGGAAGGTAGTTGAATTAAGTTGAAATTAAATCAGCCAATCAGATCGGAATGCAAGACGCCAAAGATCCTGAGCTGGTGACTCACATATGGAAAACCCGTTTTAAAAGATCAAACGTCATTTGGGAAAGACAGAAAGATCTGTGTCTTTGAGGAATCTGAGGTAGAAATGACTGACGTAGTGTTGTCACGATACTAGAAATAGCCACTTTAATACAAGTACTTACATACTTACAAACTAGTAGATACAAGTACTACTACATACTTAGAAAAGTACTCGATAACACAGGAAAAAACTGCAACAATGTTAGGGCATTTTTTGTTGCTTTTTTTCTATTTCAAAATAATTACAAGACAAAACATAAAAATGTGTCTGAATGAGGAATCTCAAGACTATAAAGTGCAAATATGAATAAAACTGAATTATCTTTTAGATTGAAAAAAATCGTCAAAGTAGCAAGGGTTCACTGTAGGGCTGCAGCTATCGAATATTTTAGTAGTCGAGTAATCTATCGATTAATTTGTTCGATTAATCGAGTAATCGGATAAAATACAATGAAATGGTATTTCTACACGACTACTTAATATTAATAATAATAATAATGTTAATAATAAATTAACAGTGTATTGTTTGCAATAACATTTATTCTGAATTGCACATCCATCAGTAAAACTTTAATGAATTCAGACATCTATGTAAGTACAACTATGACCTGTTTTTAATTTTCACAACGTATAATAACGTTCACAATGTATGAGTAAATTACACATATTTTGAATCTACGTCAATTTCACACACATTAAATTGTTAACGTGTATTGCTATGAAATATTGACCAATTTAGAAAGAATATAACCGTAGCTACACAGTTCTGTTCCTCTCAAAATAAAAACACGTGTTGCTTAAAATCGGGTGTCTAGAAATATAAAATTTGATAATCTGATTTTTATAATCGATTTACCCGATTTAATCGAGGAATCGTTGCAGCACTCGTTCCCTGTAGGTTAAATCATGAGATTGAACGGAATTGAATGTCATATAGTTGTGAGCTGTCTTGTTGTGAGTTTTGACCAAAGTAAGCGTTTGAAACGCTGATCCAGAATGCGATCGTTTCAAGATGGTTTAGCTGTAGTAAAGGTCCGAACTTGTTCATCTGGTTTGGTTCTTTGCTCCGTTCTCACTGGAGCTTAAGAAGATGTTCCTCGTTTGTTTTGTTTTCCATCTCAGCGACGTGTCTCGCCAACAGACGCGTTTTCTTTCTAACGGCATGGCTATTAAATATTAATGCCGTTGTATTTTTAACCTACGGTTCAGGTCCTGATGTCATCAGATCAACACCAACAGAACTATTGAGAGGAGCTAAGCATCTCCATTTCTGACGGCAGACGTGGTTTTGAAGTGTCTGTCTGACTCCAGGCTTCTTCATCACGCTGGAACACTCCTCGTCTCCGCCGCCGCTTTCATGCATTTTTAAACTTTATATTTGCATGTGCAGAGTGTTGATCAGAAGCAGCGTACAGGAACCCAGCAAACAAAACCTCTCTCTCTCTCTCTCTCTCTCTCTCTCTCTCTCTCTCTCTCTTCTGTCTCTCTCTCTCTCTCTCTCTCTCTTCTGTCTCTCTCTTTCTTTCTCTCTCTCCATCTCTCGCTCTATCTCCATCTCTCGCTCTCTCTCCATCTATCTCTCTCCATCTCTCGCTCTCTGTCTCTCTCTCCATCTCTCTCTTTCTCTCTCTCTTTCTTTCTGTCTCTCCCTCGCTCTTCCTCTTGACTTTTCACTCACTCTCTTGGTCTCTGTCTCTCTTGTTCTCTTTCTTTCTCTTTTTCCCTCTCTCTTTCTCTCATCCCCTCTCTCTTTGTCTTGTCTTTCTCTCCTCGCCCCCTCTCTTTCTCTCTGTCTTATTCTCTCTCTGTCTTTCCCTCTCCATTCTCTCTCCCTCTCTCTTTGTCTCTCCCTCTTTCTCTCTCATAGTCTCACTTTCTCTTTCTTTCTCTGTGTGTCTCTCTATTTCCGTGACATGAGTTTTTGTTTTCTTTTTTGTGTCTGTGTTGTTTTTTTTTTTGTCTATTTTATTTGTATCTCTCTTTGTCCTTCTATTTTGTATCTCTCTCTTTGTCTGTCCATCTCCCGTCTTCATCTGTAGCTGTGTCTCTCTGACAGAAATCTCTGCTCTTATCTGTCTTGGTTTCTCCATGTGTGTTTCTGTTTTTGTTCCTCTCTCTCTCTCTCCCTCTCTCTCTCTCTCTCTCTCTCTCTCTCGACACCTTTATTCACTAAATGTATCCAATTTATCGTTCCTTCTATCATTACGTCTTTCTAGCCCAAACCCTTTCTGTCTCGTTCAGAGAATCTCGCTCTACATCACGTGTAAAAGCGTTTCGGCTTCATAACTTCCAAAGTGTGACAAAGGCTCGTCCGTCCAAGACAAACACATTTGCAACCATTACTTTTTCGCCCTTTTTTTTTTCATCGTCCCCAGTAAAAGTCTGTCACAGTTGGCAGACGGCAGCTTTGATATCTCCACGCGTCTCAGCGCTTGAGTTATCTGCTCGCTCTTCCTCTCCGGACTCATCCGTCAAAACCCCTCCGGACCTCTGGAGGAACAATACGCTGAAACCCAAGACATCACACCAGCTTTATCTGTTCCCCCGTGTGATGCCGCGATAGACGATACGCTTTCAAACGGCCCCAGAATTCCACCGCCATGACGACAGCAGCGCCGACTGAACTTCCACCACAAGACCAGAGTCAATCGCCCTCATTCGGCTTTTGTTGAGCGTCGTCTTCTCTCCAGGCTGTACCATCATCGTTAATTCACCAAGCGTCCGCGCTAATAGGGCTGCGCGATTTATCGGAAAAATATCGTTACCGCGATAATAGGATGCGCAATACCCATATCGTTAAAAATATCGTTATTAATATAAGTTAAACGACCTAGCGGATCAGTGCAAAAGTGGTTGATTTGCAATAAACAAACATGGCTGGATATGTTTAAAAAATGTCCGACAAAAAATATTTTAATTAAATAAAATTTAAAAAAAGGCAAGGCAAGAACATATTTCGTGTTAAAGATGCTCATTTTAAGACAGTCTTGGTGATTGCACAGGATTGTAAGGCCTGAACACTTTGTTTAATATTGTGCATTATTTATTAGTATTCAAAAGCTGGAAAGGCAAGGACACATTTTGTTTAAAAGATGCTCATGTTGATCTTGATGATTGTATGTTTATACTGTATGGGAATAAAATGTAATTTTGAGAGCGATGCATTTAATCTTTGCAAGTGTATTGATAATAATCTTAAATCAATATATCTGCCGAGGTTTTTAGTCTTAATGTTTGCCTCCTACTAGACAGTTTGTAGCCCAAATTAAGGTCAATTTGATTTAAAACATATTGCCTGTTTATTTTAGTGTCATTTTAGTCATCAGTAGTTTTACTTTTTAGATTTTTTTTTTTAGATTACTTTTTCTGGATTTTAGACTTTTTGTTTTTTTTTTATATAGGAATATGTAATCGCGCAAGCAATATTGTTATCGCAATATTCAACAGCAATATCGCATGTTGCAATTTTTTTCAATATCGTGCAGCGCTAGTCACTAATCACATTAGTTCCACCGTACAACGTAAAAGCATCTCGCCATCGCTGGAAGCCACGGAGCACGGAAGTGAAGGCCAGTCTGAGAAAGGGATTAACGCCGCCGCCATCCCTCCGTTTAATTGCCGCTTCTCTTTCAACAACGGGAACGCGCGGAATCGTAGCCCGCGGACGCTCGCTCGCTGATCAGATGGCGCAGGTTGTTCAATGGCCCATTTCACGGTGTTCGGGATCAGAATGAATATTTAAAGACGCGGGGAGTTGTTAAATAGTTAATTTCCAGCAGCTCCGCCATCCGCGGCGTGTCAAACTAGCGGAAAGCTGCGCCGGAGGCTAGGTGTTGACACGAGCGCCGCCGTTGTTCTGCTGATTGTCACCCGGGAAGCTCCAGGTGTTTGATGCCTTCATTTCTTCTCGGATTCGCTTTGTTTTGCCTGTTGAAATTTGCGAGGCGCATTTTTTTGGAATTTCAGAGACGCACTATTGCCGTATTGTTTGGGCTCTAAAGCTCGGAATTCTAATCGAAGGACTTATTGGATGCTTTCACACACATATAGTTGGGTTTATTTGATACGTACCAAAGGGCAATAAATGATACATTGTTGCATTTTTCTGGCATTTTGGTTCCTGTTCACTCACACCGAACCAAAATTCAGTCATGTGACAACTTCCGCACTACTCATTGGCCAGAAGTCATTGTAGTATTTTCTAAACTGATTTTGATTGGTCAGATTTGCGTGAGACTAGGATTGCCACCTGTCACTTGAACGGTTCGTACTTGCTCTGGACAGAATTACGTTTACAGACAAACCATCACTAACTAAACTAGACTAACATCACCAAGCACCATCACCATAACCAAACATCACCAAGACTAAACTAGTCTGTGTTTTTCTGTCTTTTCAAATCAGAACCAGTTCCGGTTGAAACTTGGGAGTCTAGTCATCATTATTTCCTTATAACATGAACGGATTTCAGATATTAAGTGCCAAAATGGGTTCAGTTTTGTTTCTCTGCGTTTGTTTTATCAAGCGGCTTTAACTTTTGACTCGTAGGTTGTGGAACTCGAGCAGAACTTTCTCAGTGACCCAGTCTCCACCAGAACAGTTCACTCATTCATCAGCCAATCAGACGCTCTCAAGTCAGGTCCAATGGAGTCCGCTGGCGTTATCCTGAAGCTTGTTCCACCTTCAGGCCCGTCACATTCACACCGGTGATGCCGTCTTGAGCAACGTGTGGTTTCACACTCCTTCTCCTCGCCTCGGGCTGCTTTGGTCTTTCACAGCTTGTTGTTTTGCTGTGGTTTCTGCTGCTTTTGCGGGCTTGTTTGCATGTCTGCGAGGCTTCAGCTGACTGCGTGTCATCGGCAGCACTTGATCAGACAAAGAAGAGATAACAAGCCTCCTCCGGTGGATCCACTCCGTCAGGTAGAAACCGCTGGATCAAAGGAGCATCCTCGCACGCAAGACGCCGCGCCGCGCCTCGCTCATCACGCCTTTATTTACCGCCGTCAACACGTGTCAGAGTCACGGTTACACGTCCAGACACGGTTCCGCTCGCGTCTTCTGAACCAGGGAGTCGAGATCCGTGCGTCAAATGGACGTGGAAATCACGTCAGGATTCTTCGGTTTTACTTGTAGCAACTGGACTGGCTTTTATTATGTATTTTAATCCGTTTAATGAGCGTGAGGTAAAGCGCTGGATAATTCTGTTCGGGATTGTGTTTGCTCGACACTTTCATTCGTTTAAATGTCGATGGCATTGGGACAGTGATGAAAAGTACTTGAGTAAATGGACTGTTACTTGGGTATTTTTGTCTACTTTGTACTTGTACTGAGTATCAAATATATACAGTGTTTTCTGGACTATAAGCCGCACCTGTATATAAGCCGCATCCGCTCTATGAACGATTTTGAATTGTAAATGTACATGTATGTAACTAAATAGATCCTTTCCTAACCTGCATTTTAACACGGCAGCAACGTTGCTGATTAAAATGGACAGAAAAAAAAGAGAAAAAAAAACGGTATCTACCGTATTTATCTTCATTATCAAAAAATCTGCAGAATAGCCGCACCTTTGTATAAGCCGCATGGTTCAAAACCTATGAAAAAAGTAGCGGCTTATAGTCCAGAAAATACGGGTAAGCTACTTTTACTCTCTACTTGACTACATATGTTATTGAGTATCTGTGTCTTTACTCCACTACATTTGAATAGACACTTAATGTTATTCGCTACATTGTGATTGTGTGTGACAAGTCGGCATTTTTTCTACCGCGGTTAATTTCTTGAGTGGATGAGGTGATATTGCCATCTGCAGGATGCTGAAGATACTGATGCTGTTTATCACCTCAACCACGTGAATTAGCGGTTGCGTTTTCTGCCAATCTTGGTGTATTTTTAGTCTAAATTTTGTATGAGTGAAATACAGAAGTTCTTTTAAAACTCAATGCTTTACAACTTACTCAAGCCTACTAGGAATTAGTTCCAATGCAGAGGTGTAAAAAAGTTGGAAACCCAAGTATTGGATCATTTTCTTGCATTAGATATCAATGACGCTCAAGAGGAAACATCACTTTGATTCTTTAATCGATGAAATGCCAGAGAAGAATTGGCTCTACTGTAGTTTCCAGTGACCCAGAAATGGAAAAAGAGATTTATAATGCAATGTACGTTGGTGCTTATTCGATCTTATTATCCATAATTCATCCCGAATTCCTCACTATATTTGAAGACGTTCTGTTCTCGCGCTGGTTGGGGATTTTGGACGCCGTGTGCCTCGTGACGAACAGATATCGGACGTTTTCGCATGGGCTGCTGCTATTTTTATGATTTTCATTTGATGCAAATGTTCCTTCCTCCAAAGCAAATGATTTGAGGCATTAGACTCTTCAAGGTGTTTCATTTGTGGTGGTTGTTCAGGAACACACTGTCATTTTATGGCAGAGATTGAAGAGGAAATTAAAACGAAGAGCAGTGACGTCGGGGGCGAGGAATAGTCGTTTTTTTTTTTGTTGAAAGAGCCGCTGTTTTTCAATATCAATCCGTTGCTAGTTTAGAATAATACGTCAGACATCCACCGAGCCATTTCCCGTTAAGAACATGTCTTGTTCGTTTCATTTAGAGACAAATTGGCTGTTTTCTATGGAGTCCACATGATAGATTTCACGTTCGTTTCTAAACCAACGATTACGCGTTGAGATCGCGATGCCAGCAAACGTTCGAAGCATTTTACTCTACACTCTTTATTTTAGGGCTCAATCAGAGGAATGTTTGCAACATCAGGGTTGCGAGTTCAAGTCCATGGGAAATCACAACGTTGAATCAATGTCCAAATTACCGTAAAACCTCTAATAGAACACCAGGGCGGTCTAATTCTTAACTCTTCCGTCTATTAGAGGGGGTGTTCTACTAGATGTGGCGTTCTATTAGAGGTTTTACGGTAATTTGCTTTGCCTTCAATTGTCTGTACACCGTTTTAATTGGTTTGTTGGAGCGTTTGGCGGTGAAATGTCTTACATTTTTGTGGCGCTTGTTTGTGAGACGAGCGTGTAAATGGCCTCCAGATCAGGTTTGCGTGTAATTGCAGGGCGGGTTGTTGTTTTGTTCTTTTGAACTCGGAAAGAATGATTTTTCTTCGCTAATAACTGTTCTTAACCAACGCAATCAACCCGTTCTTCAGTCTCCGCACACTCTTGTGCAGCCATTGGCGATGATTCTTGGTTTGTTGGCGCTGTTGTTGAGCTACGTTTGGCTACAATGCTGGTGAAGGCGGAGAAGTTGCTTGAATTAAAAATAAAAACTATTAAAAAAAAATGGAAAAAATAACCGAGTTTTAAGGGACAATACCAATGACGTTCTTATCACCATTCGCTCTTACCAAACCGGTGTGATTTGGCTTCATCTGATTGGCCAGATACGGTAGCCTGATGAATAGCGAGAGATCACAGGAAATACTACTTTGCAATTGTGATTTTTTTTTTTTTTTTTTTT
>CM051500.1:2557539-2570255 GCA_028031935.1 Paedocypris micromegethes | reverse complement strand
ATATATATAAATAGTAATTTTTATACTATATATATATAAATAGTAATTTTGTAAAAAAAAAAACTAATTTTGTTATTATATCAAAATTTTTCAAAACTCCTACAATATACCGTATTTTCTGGACTATAAGCCGCTACTTTTCTCATAGGTTTTGAACCATGCAGCTTATACAAAGGTGCGGCTATTCTGCAGAGTTTTTGATAATGAAGATAAATATGGTCGATACCGTTTATTTTCTCTTTATTTTCTTTATCTTTTTTTTCTTTCTCTTATTTTGTTTATTTTCGCTCTATGAACCAATTCAAAGTGTTTCATAGAGCGGATGCGGCTTATATACAGGTGCGGCTTATAGTCCAGAAAATATGGGTAGTAATTTTAAATACTTAAAAATATTACTATTGGTACTTAATTAAATAATAAATATTTAAAATATATAAAAAATTGTATTTCAGAAGTGCTTTTAAACAGATATAACTAGAATGTCTAAAAACACCCGTCATGTTTTTTTTTCTCCTTAGTTCAAAAGCACTTTTGAAATACTTTTATGAACGTACAGCAAATCCCTTTTTCAGAAGGACTATTTTCAAAACAAAGACCATTTTGTAAGGGGGGGGGGCAATTTTGTCAAGTAAACCAATAGTTTTCTTCCGATTAGTCAAACTTTTTCCGATCACGTTCCATGAGACGGTTTATATTCCCAGTGACCGTTGACGGAGACGTGACTGTTCCGTTATCCTTGAACTCCGCGATGCCCTTTCTGTCTCTTTCATCTTTTATCCTTCCTTCCCACGTGCTAATTCCCTCTTCTGATCTGTGTAAATGTGACTTTGGAATTAAATCCTGTATCGCGATTGTTTTCCAGCTTGACGTCCGAGGCAGATGGATTTGCTGTTTCCTCTGATTTACGGGCCGTTGCCTTTAAAGTGGCTGCGCTTAGTTTTTTTTTTTTTTTTTTTTTTTTTTTTTTTTTTTTTTGCTTTTATTTATTTTGGGAACCGGAGCATCTGTCTCTTGTTACGTAGAGTCTTTATGGGGAAAACACTTTATTATAATTCTTTTTTCATCTATAGAATATGTTGGTCGACTTTTCTATAATTACCCCTCTACTGTGGTTCAGAAGAATTTGGGGCTTTTTGTATATTAAATTTTATATTTTATTGGCTGTTTTACTAAATCTGGGCTTTAGAGATGTGGGTGCGAGTGAGTGTGTGTGTTTTGTGTCACTAGAATATGCTTCAGTTTGTAAACTAAATCCAGTTAGTGAACGCTTCCTTCCCGCTGAACTTTCGCTCTTCCATATTTTTACTCGTTTTCTGATCGCTTTGGGTTGTTTTCTTCACAAAGGTTTCCATCTTTCAGAAGGTGTCGAATTGTCACGTTTCACTTTTATTTGCGGAAAACGTTTTTGAGATGTGACACGATAAGGATTTTGCCTTACCGTGTTTAACCGTTGCACATTCATGAGTTTAACTTTTGAATATATTTATTAGCTATTTTTACTCTCTACTTGACTACATTTGTGATTTTAGTGTCTGTGTCTTTACTCCACTACATAAGAACGGACACTTCCTGTTACTCGTTACATTGTGATTGTGTGTGACAAGTCGGCATCTTTTTCTATCACGATTAATTTTTTGGTTGGATGAGGTGATATCGCCATCTGCAGGATGCTGAAGGTACTGGATGCTGCTCAATCACATGTAAATTACAAGTAAAATACGTACATTATTTTAAAATTGGAAACTTTACAACTTAACTTGGAATTGATTTCCAACATTTTTACAACTCTAGTCAAAGTCAGAGTCAGCTTTATTGTCAATTATGTACAAAACTAGTACAAAAATGTGCAATTTACCAGAAGTACTAGTACAAAGTTGTGCAAGAAAAAAAAAGTGCGATTTACAAAATGTACACTACAGAGTGGTACAAAAAATGTTGTGCAATTTGCAATTAGAGATAAAAAATGTGCAATTTACAGAATGTGCCAATAATGTGCAATTGAACACAATGCAATGAAAAAGAAAATGTGCAACACTTATAGAGCAACATGTTAAATAAAGGTTATAGTAATTAGTGAAGAAACATCACTTTAATTTTATTTTATTTAAACACTTTATTATAACTCTATTTTCATCTGTACAATATGTTGGTCGACTTTTCTGTGATCTCCCATCTACTGTGGTTCAAAAGAATTTGGGGTTTCCTGTACAATACATTTGAATTATTTTAGAATTATTAAAAGAATGTGCTTCAGTCAGTGAACGCTTCCTTCCCGCTGAACTTTTGCTCTTCCGTATCATGTATATTTTTGCTCGGGTTCTGATCGCTCTGGGTTGTTTTCTTCGCAAAGGTTTCCATCTTTCACAAGGCGTCAAATTGTCACGTTTTCCTTTGCTTTGCGGATGACAGGAAGAGCTGTGGGAGCTCGGCTCTTGACAAGCTCCACTAGGGGATGAGAGTGCGGAGAGTTCAGGATTCTGTGAGTGCGGACGCTTCCCGATGTTCTTCCGTTTACTGTCAGATAGTGACGGGCAGTTAGAGCTGCACCATTCTGGATAAAATGAGAATTACGACTTTTTTTGTTTTTGCTTGGAATAAAGATCGTGATTCTTTCTGGATATTTTATTATTTTCAATATTCAACCCTGAGAATCGGGTTGCCAAACAGCAATATAATGGCACATATTACGATTTGCTTCAATTATAAATAAATGGAATAAAAAATGTAATGTAATGTAAAAGTAATGTTGAAAAGAGAAAAAAAAAATCACCATTAAACGTAATAAAAAAATTGTCCACTTGAGGATTATTAGAATTGATTCAAACGATTAGCTCTGTTTAATAGCACTTTTGAAATACTTTTCAAACGATGATTATTTTAGGGGGGCTTTAAATGTCGGAGTTGATATTCTATCGTTGTATTTAAACATTCATTCTCCCTGTTTATTTGGTTTTTTTTAAACTCGACTACTGCTCATTTCACATATACTAAGTGTGAGTGTGGACGCTTCGAATGCTATTTCGATGAGTATCGATACTGAAAAATCTAAAACTATACAGTACTGTGACCTAGAGCTGCACAATTAATCGTAAAAGATCGCGTTTTTATTCTACACGTTCACGATCTTAATTCAGCATTTTTACGATTCTGTCAAACTTTCTGAGCGGTTTCTGTCAGACCGCTCGTCCGCTCGCGCATGATCAATTAAATATTATAAAGGAAAGATCGAGCAATTGAACTACAGTTGAGGACACAATTATTAGCCCCGCCTACAAAATAATAATTGTTTGATAAGTATTTCAAAAGTGCTTTTAAACGGCTAATTAATTTTGTCCTCAACTGTACATAATGCTGTTCCTTGGAATGTTTATTTTTAAGTTTATTGGTAATTTTTGTTTTTCTTTACAACATTACTTTTACACCACATTATGTGTTTCATTCAATGTATTTACATTTGAAGTATTATAAGTAATATGTGGCATTATAGTGCTTTTTGACAAATCTTGATTTTCAAGGTTGAATATTTATAATAAAAACATATCTACTGTTCTTTTTTAGGCCATTTGTTTACAGTTAAATTCCAATAAGGGGTGCTTAAATTTGCGTAAATGCGGTATATAGACAATATTGAGATATGAATTTGAACTTACGATCAGGCTCTCAGGAGTCTCGACTAATTCCCTTCTCCATGTGCCGAGAGCCTTCGGGCTAATCACAGGGTTCCTCTCAAATGGGCTTGAAAAACCACTATTACAGGCCACTTTGTAATTACCATCTTGAATTCAAGCCGGAGATGGTGATGAAACCCATTTGTGTCCGGAACCCGAGCTTTGTCGTCTTGTCGTTTTTTGCGTTGTTGTTGTTTTTCCACGCTCATCAAAACGGACGCTCTTCCCGATCGCTGGAGATGTGAAAAGAAGGCCTGATTATGGAATGCAAACAGCGCGGTTTCTCCGACAGAGGAAGCTGGCGAACCGTGTCTTAACGTGTCGAAGCGCTCACCGCAAACGGCCGATAAAGAAAGAGGAATAAAACCTGCAGATTAGCCGTTGAAAAAGGTTTGTAAAGACGAAACGGCGTTTGGAATGTGCGCCAGGCTCGGATATGTAGGACAGAAGGGAGCGCATTGTTTTTCTCGCACGGCAATATTAACTGCGCATCTGACATCGCCCCGACGCGGTTCACCTGGCCGCGGATAAGCAAACCGCTTCTTTTCAGCGGCGAGATGATTTATTTTTCCGCGTCTATGTGGTGAGGGCGTGTGCGAGCGAAAGCGCTGAACTAATCCAGCGAGCGAACGCGATCTTACCGCTGGGGAATTGTGCACGATACTGTATTTACGCAAATATACGCCACTTTTTTCTAATTTTTGATGCTCAACGACGTTCCAGGTGCTTCTAATCGGCAAGTTCAAATATGCGCGTGAATATAGGTCCCCTTTTTTTCGTCTTTTAGGTCAGGAACAATCACAAATAAACAGAAACACGTCGTCTTTATTCAGCCGCTCGTGTGCGTCTTTATAATGTTAAACAATGGTGCGTAGGCAGACGTGCTACAGTAGAAGCTTTTATTAGCTCAATAACAGAAATAAAGAAACATTAGACACGCCACGATACTAAACAGAGACAAAATAACACTGGAAGAAGTCAGACCAAGTACAGTACAATTTATAGATTTATATTACAACAAGCAGAGATTACAAACCACGATCGCTTAGCTTGGCACAACCGGCTAGAAACAAGTCCAGTGTGTCATTGCAGAAAGAGTTGAAGCAGTCAAAATGAAGAACACGGGCAAGAAGTAAAAACAAATTCTAAGGAACTGACACAATCAAAACGCTGGGTCACTGCACAGGGGATAATAATCCTTCCTCTTCACACGGCGTCAGATAAACAGAGAGCTTGACACAGACCTGAGCTTGAAACTATTGCTCTGAGCATGTGCAGAGTCTGACTGGAGAGCAAAGGATCTTGTGAAATGAAGTCCTGACCACTAGAGTCGACCACTCGAATAACAAAAAGAAACTATCTTTTTAGTTACTAAACTAACTAACTAGTTAGTAAACTAACTACTTTTTGTTATCGATTATTCAAGTAAAACGATATCAAAATGATACGCGTTAGGTTTGTTAAACAAAGAGAAAATAGTATTTTTAAGAGAATATTAACGTATTTGAACTGGAAACATTAAACAAATATATTTAGAATGTTTATTATGTGCCAGTAACTTTTTTGAAGTTGAATTTTCAAGTTTGTAACAGTCGATCGAATGTTTGCTGCGCGTGTGTATGTCTCAAGCAATAAATCTCTCAAAGTGGTATATACATGAACGATATACTAGTTGCTATATACCATGCTGTTTTAAAAATAAAAATAAATGGATTAAATAAGTGATTGAATAAATAGGTAAGTAAAGCCGATTGTGAGTATATTGGATTAGAGTGCAAATGAAATACAACAGCGAATGAGCTGGCCGTAATTATAAATATATAGTAAATATTAAGTAATAAACGTGTGTTACACATGCTATTATCAGATGATTCTCTCTCTTCAGAGTCTCGTTCTTCTCTTCATCAGCCTCAGATTTAGTGTTTTAAAGACCTTTATTTGACCAGATAATTGCAAAACACATCACGTGAATAGGAATCTTTAATGTTGCAGTTTTTTTTTTTTTGGGCTTGGTTACATTAATTTGTTGATTACTTCAATCACTCATGTAGATGCTCAAGTCAACACCTACCTCCTCTAATTTTGAATTATGGCCCGGAATATCCATGTCGTGAGGAAAACAACATTTATTCTCTTCACAATGACACCGGAGAACCTGAACACTGAAGGCAGCGTTCCCCGCAATGGAATTACGGCCTTTTCCAACGACGTTCAGCCCTAATGGACACGTAAACACAAGCATTTCACCGCAGCGTAAAAGCTTTTCCGTCACACACAGTAGAAAGAATCTAAACACACTAGCGTTCAGTCGACTCGACACACATCCGCTTCTCCAAAGCTTTGTCGTATTAACAGTTTATCGGCGAAAAACTAATTTTATTTATTATCGAAGTTTTATGAGTTGCTGAGTTGATTTTACTCTCCAGGATTTTAGACGATGTTCTGGATTTTAGATGATGTTCTGATTTTAGACGATTGAGAAAAGCGCTATATAAATAAACCTGAACTTTAATCCAGCAGTGGAGTAAAGTACTTGAGTAAACGGACTGTGTTACTGTACTTAAGTATTTTTGGCTGCTTTGTACTTGTGCTGAGTATCAAAAATAGAAGCAACTTTTACTCTCTACTTGACTACATTTGTGATTCAGTATCTGTATATTTACTCCACTACATTTGAATGGACACTTACTGTTACTCGTTACATTGTGATTTTTTTTTTACCACAGTTAATTAATATTTGAATTATCGTGGTTTATTGGTTTATACGAGTCGGTCGGTCAAAAATAGTTCCTAGAGCTAAACTTGAGATGCTGCTGCTAGATGTAGTGATGAGTAATGACATCACAGCGTGGCTCCGCCCTTTTTTTTCCTTCACCTCGTGGATCAAACCCTGTGATTGGTCGTACTGGCGGCGGAATGATTCGTGTCGCGTGAGATCGACGCCCTTGTAACCGCCTGGTGATGATGTGTGTGTGTGTGTGTGTGTGTGTGTGTGTGTTTGAGCAGCTGCTGTTTGCTCTTCAGCGGTGACGACTCGTCTGCTTCATTCTTACGTCACTACAAACTCAGATTTACAGTAACGTTCTCTAGAGATAAAGCTGCTACACAACTAGACCAATGCTCGCTCTCTCTCTCTCTCTCTCTCTCTCTCTCTCTCTCTCTCTCTGTGTCTGTTTTGTTCTTATTATTTCTCTTTATTTCTGTCTGTCTGTTTTTTACTTTCTATGTATCTTTTTTCTAGTTTCTCTTTCTCTCTTTTTTCTCCATCTGTCTTTGTTTTGTCCGTCTCTTTCTTTCTTTCCTTCTTTCTGTATCTCTCACTCTCTTTATTTCTCACTCAATCTCTTTTCTTTTCCTTTTTCTACCTTTTCTTTCTTTCTGTATGCTTATTTCTCTTTTGTTCTTCCATTCGTTCTTTTCTTTGTTCGTAGTTTTTGTCTTTTTCTTGCTTTTCTTTTTATTCTTTCTTTCTCTCTCGTTCTATACATCTTTCTTTCTTCTCACTTATTTTTCTCTCCCCCTTTCTCTTATTTTCTCTGTCATTTTATTATTTCTGCTTTTCTAGTTTTCTCTCTTTTTATATCTCTCCTTTTTGCCTTTTATTGTCTCTTTCACTCTTTCTTTCTTGCTTGCTTCCTTTCCTAATGGGTTGTATCAGCAAATGTATAAAATAATTGTATTCAAACATTTGTAGTATTTTTAAAAAGGAATCACCACAGTGCATGTTTTGTTTAGTTTTTTTTTGACTGTGACTGTCATCTACTTCAGTTTCATTTCTCTGAAGTTTTATCTAAAATAAATTCCATTTAAAGGTCAACAAGCAGATGCTGGAATAGTGATTAAAATCTGAAGGTGTGGTGAAGCTTTTGTATTCTTGTACTTTATTGCTTTTACGCTTTGTTTTTTTATATTTTTTTTTATTTTGTTTTTTATTTATTTATTTATTTATTTTTTGCTCCNCCCCCCCCCCCCCCCCTCCACGTTGAAAAATAATTGTGGATGTGACAAATAAAATTTGATTTGAACTTGAAGCTTCTGCTCAGTGTGGCGTGCTGAGCATTAACCCTCTTCCTCTTCTGTGTCCTGACAGTATTTCGAGGTTCCTTTCGACTCCAACATGAACCGGACCAAGAACAGGCCTCTGGTGCGAGGACAGATCAGGTGAGTTCCTGCGCTGATCCGTGTCTGAAACCGTACGCGCCACTGACCCGCCGCTCGCGCACCTGTCCCGCGTAACGCGACCCAGGTGTGTGTGTGTGTGTGAACCGCCCGTATAGCGGTCCGATAACTCGCGTGTCATTTTGAGATCAGTGTTTGAGCTTGTGCTGGGCCTCAATCATCATTCAGTCCTGAAACGACGCAGAGAAACACGTTATAAAGCCCGGTCTCTCTCACAGACGTCTGTGTCACGAACTGGCAAAACAGTCGCCAAAGGGATTTCAGTGGTGACGTTTCTAAAATCGATGCGAGTTGATGAGATGCACGTTAGGCTCCGTCCTAAATTATTCTACGTAAAATATATAGATCTCGCCCTACTGATCCCAAGTGAGTGAGTGAGAGAGAGAGATAGTGAGAGAGAGACAGATTGAGTGAGTGAGAGAGACTGATCGAGTGAGAGAGACGGATCGAGTGAGAGAGACGGATCGAGTGAGAGAGACGGATCGAGTGAGAGAGACGGATCGAGTGAGAGAGACGGATCGAGTGAGAGAGACGGATCGAGTGAGAGAGAGGGATCGAGTGAGAGAGAGGGATCGAGTGAGAGAGAGGGATCGAGTGAGAGAGAGGGATCGAGTGAGAGAGAGGGATCGAGTGAGAGAGAGGGATCGAGTGAGAGACGGGGATCGAGTGAGAGAGAGGGATCGAGTGAGAGAGAGGGATCGAGTGAGAGACGGATCGAGAGAGAGTAAAATTTGTAAATACTTTGTAAAAACAAGTTCGAGTGATGACGGAGAGAAATTAGCGGGCGTGTTTGTCTCATTGACCCCTGACCCCTCTCTCTTTCTCTCTCTCTCGGGTCACTTTTCTAGAACTGACCCTAAGGTGTGAGACATGAGTGGAGCCGTCACTTCTGATACTGCACCATTGCTACAACAGCCGTTTGTTCTGATTAATGCCTTAATTTAAAATTATACAAATTATTTTTTACTGTGTTTGATTGGCTATGTCTGGATTTAGTGTCACACCTCTAATGTTTAGCATGTGACTGTTTTTGTAAACAATCACTCAATCACTGCTTAGGGTCGTCTTTTATAAAAGAATAACATGTGTTACATTTGAATGGACGGAATGCGACAAAATATTAAATATTTCAATTGCTATACCTAAAAAATCAGCCCCTATGTGAAAATAAGACCTAGTGGTGTCTCTGCAGAAATAGTGATACGGTCTTACAACACGAGTGTGTGTGTGTGTGTGTGTGTGTGTGTGTGTGTGTTTATAAAGTGAGAGGAATTTGACGTATTTAGGAATTATGCAATGCAAAAATTTTGTTTAAATCACGTGCGACAAATATTTTTAACTACTCGCTCGATCCTCGCAGCCTGTGTGTGTGTTTACCGTGTGTGTTCACAGGTGTAGTCAGTCTTCCATTGTTGCGTTTTGATGTCGTAACTACAGTCTTCACCCGACACTCTAGACGTCTACACAAACATATCATTACGCGCGTCCCGGTGGAACCTGTTTACTCCGCGAGTGTCGCGCGCCTTTGATGTGTGTGTGTGTGTGTGTGTGTCGCCAGCCGCTAAACCTCATTTTTAAGATGTTCTCTTGAGTGTCGACGCTTCACCTGATGGAGGGATGAACTTTATTCTTCTCTACAGCGTCGGGGAACTCACTTCAAACGTAATCTGGGTTTCGTCACAGAAAGGGTTACTGATTACTTTAGCTAATTACTTTGATCTAATTGATAACTTTATTAATTAATTCGAATGAATTGATAACTTTATTAATCCCACTAGGGGGAAAAATTTTTTTTGTTTTCATGAAACTAAATTTCTCTTGTTTTCTAATTACTTACCAGTAAAACTACTGATTACTTTTACTAATATTTTTTTTTTCCGATTACTCCATCTCAAAGGAGATACTTCTAGGAACAAAAACATTCTAAGCGGCCTTCTGTTTTATGTGAACTAGATTATAGTATGTCATCGTCCTTTTAGTTGTTAAAACGAAAAGAAAAAAAATTAAATTAAATGGGAGTGTGGATATTGGCAAAAGTATCAATATAATTGTGTATATTAATTGTAAAATAATTTTATTGTAATTATAATAATAATTGTATCGCCTATAATAATTTTTATTTGTAATCTAATAGTTGTATAATTGCATTATCAGGAATTACAAAGAAAGCAATATAGTGCATGTATACAAAATAATGCATTTATACGTTAATACCTGATAATGCAATTAAATTATTATAATACATTACAATAAAAATACAGTATTAAATAATAAACAGTATAAAAACTGTATAATTTTAACTGTATAAACTATAATTAATTATCATAATATAATATATTTAGTAGTTGTCCAGTGGTTGGGAGTTGGACCTTCCACCCAAGCAACGAACTTGTGTGTGGTGTGTGTGTGTGTGTGTCACTGGATGGTAAATTGCGGAGTACAAATTCGATATTGACAAACTCTCTTCACTTTACGTTCCTTCGTTTCGTAAAGTTTCATGTTTGCTTTCCTTCGTCTATTTCACTTGTGTTTCAAGTCGTTTCCATCTTTGGCTGCAGCAACAAGACAGATATGGAAAATTAACTTTCTGCCGCAACATATTTACAATTTTGTCGTAATACCGATTATCGGTCGCCCACCATCAAATCCACGACTCCATCGTGAGAAATCTTAACGTTCCAAGGTGAACGTAAAGGCGGAGCAGCGTGAAGAGATGCCGGCGCGATCATGATGGCGTTAAAGTGGAATCTCCCGCTGTTTGCCGTGAAACGAGGCTGTTTTCGCCGCCGCTTTGTCCTGCTGATTTATGGAGCATTTAGCTGTGAATGTGAAGCAGACGCCTGCTTTTAATAAACCTGAGAGGAAGTGGTGGTCTGATGCTGAGCTGGAGAACAGAGTCTGTGGTCAGGGAGGGTTAATCTATCGCAGAGAAGAGACGCACATACGCCCTCGACGCCCTCAACACGCTCTACTACTGGATTGATAATAATTACTACCCTCATTTATACTAAATATGAATTATTGAAGACACTGGACATGCCTGTCTCTGTTTCTTCTCCTCTTTCTGTCCATCTCTGTTTAATTTTCTCTGTTTGTGTTCTTCCTGTGAGTGTGGATGTCTCTCTCTCTCTCTCTCTCTCTCTCTGTCTTTTTTTCTCTTTATCTCTCTTTGTCTTCTCTGTCTTTTTTACTTTTGGCTTTATCTCTCTCGTTCTTTCTCACTCTCTCTTTAGCTCTCCTTTTCCCTTCTCTTTCTCTTCAGTACATCTAATTCTCCCTCTTTCTGTCTCTGTGGGGGTGTCTGTTAGTAACGCTCTCTTTCTTTCTCTCTCTCTGTCTCTCTCTCTCTCTCTCTCTCTGCTCTCATCTCTCTCTCTCTCTCTCTCAGTGGGGGTGACAGTCCCTCAATCTCTTCTTTATCTCTCTTCCTCTTCTTCTAGTCTATCACTATCTTTTGCTTCTCTCTCTCTCTCCTTCTCTTTTTTGCCTCTATCTTTTATTATCTATCTTGTCTTTTTTTTCTATCAGTCTCTCTTTCTCTCTCTGCCTCTGTCTGTCTGTCTGTCTCTCCTCCTCTCCCAACTCTCCTTTTTATCCTCTCTCTTTCTCTCGCCCCCGCCCCTTCTGTGTCTCTATGGGCCTGTCAGTCAGTCATTCCCTCTCTCTGTTTTTTTTTCTCTCTCCCTTTTATTTCTCTCTTGCTCTCTCTCTCTTCTTTTGTCTGTTCCTCTATGGAGTTATCGGTCAGTCCTTCACTCTCTTTATTTTCACTTTTCTCTCTCTTTATCGCTCTTTCCTTACTCTCTTTCTTTTTTTCTCATTCTCTTTTTAGTTTTCTCTGTCTTTTTACCTTTTCTGTCTTCTCTATTCTTTCTCTCTCTCTCTCCTCAGTCGCTGTGGGGGTGTCAGTCACTCACTCCCTCTGTTTCTCTCAGTTTTTTCTCTCTTCTCTCTCCACTCTTCTCTCTCTCTTTTCTCCCGCTCCATTCTCTGTCTCTGTTGGGTATCTAGTCAGTTCCTTAGTGTCTCTCTCTCTCTTTCTCTCGTTCCTCTCTCTCTCCTTCTCTCGCATCTCCTCTCTCTCTCCTTATATATATATATATATATATATATATATGTATCTTTTTCTTTCTCACTTTCCTTGCCTTTTTTTTGCTTCTCTCTCTGCCTTCTGTTCTCTGTACGTCTCTCCATTCTTCTGAGCAGTAGAGGTGTAGTGACTAAAGCGTGTGCGCTCTCTCTCTCGCTCCTCTTCAGTCCTCTTCACGCCGTGTCGTTTGCGCTGGCGTGCGGCGTTCCCGGCTTGACCCTGTTGACCTTTGGCGTGAACCCTCTGACGGGCTTCCTGGGCGCGCTGAACATCTTCCTGTACACGTGCTGCTACACGCCGCTCAAGCGCCTCAGCATCATCAACACCTGGGTGGGGGCCGTGGTGGGAGCCATCCCCCCCGTCATGGGCTGGACCGCCGCCGCCGGCTCGCTGGACCCAGGTACGAGAACACCTCATCAACTTCCTGGTTGCTTGGGAAATGAGGCTGATTGAGGAAGTGAGGAAACTTTATCATTGAAAATTCACACGCTCTCTTAGTCGATGCGGTGCTGCTGGTTAAACCGTTTACATGAAGTTTACATCCGCTTCCACACTCAATTTTAGCCACGTGATAAGCTAAAATAATGTGTGCCAAGTTTTCAAAGTTCAATTTCAAGTTCATTTGTATAGCGCTTTTCTTAGTCCGAGACCAATGCAAAGACGCTATGTGGAAAAAAGTCTTTAAAAAGAGAAATATTGATTCTTTATATGAGTTTTACAAATATGGGGGGGGTCCAGTTAAAAAGGGAAAACATTTGTCAATTTTTTTTTTTTTTTTT
>CM051500.1:2531198-2544795 GCA_028031935.1 Paedocypris micromegethes | reverse complement strand
CCCCTCCTCCAGGGTGAAGCAAAATAACACAGCAAATAAAGGCCGACAGGAACTCTGTCAAACTGCTCGTGTTTCCAACCTTCCGAGAAGAACTGCAAAAGACAGGAAAATACGTTTTTTTTAAATGCTCAACTCAACTTTATTGATCAAGCATCTTGATTTCAACATCAGAGTTGGCCAAAGTGCTGTACACACAACAGTCCAACTTATAACAACAATAATATTTAAAACAGATATAAAACGAATTTAAAACAATACAAAACAGTAAAAGCCAACAACTCACACCGGGTTAAAACGCGGAGAAATAGGAGTGTTATAGTGAGAAAAGAGTGTGAGAAATAGTGAGGAGAAAGATGAAATAGTGTGTTTTTAAAAGAGATTTTGCAAACAGAGAGAGAGTCTGCCTGCCTAATGTTTGCCAGCAGCTCAAATACATATATTGTTTGTTTTTAAACAAACACACACACACACACACACACACACACACACACACAGTCTTATGGAGTAAATATAGATTTTATAGGTTTTATGAATTGCTTTACAGCGTTGCATTAAATAATGTAGACAATTCATCAAAGCCTTTTTTTGCTTATTTAATATTGAGTAGGAAAATGAAAATAAGAATGTGCTAGAATATTTTGTAACTGTTTGTAATAACAATGATTATATGTAATAGTGATTTTATTTGCATTATTTGATTCTAAAATCTGAGCGAAAAATACGTTAAAATCAGAGCTCTGAACAAATTCAATGGAGAAGTAAAACGTTCAGTTTTATTATCAGTCAAACTTTTATTTGCTTATTTAATATTGCGTATAAAAATAAAAAATATGAATAGGCTAGAATATTTTATTAGCTGTTTGTAATAACAATGACTATATGTAATAGTTTTTTCAGCATTTTTTGATTCTAAAATCGGAGCAAAGTCAAAGCTTGAATTAATTCAATGGATAAGCAAAGCAATTTTTCCAGTGGAATTTTTAATTTACATTATTATTTGTCTTCGTTTTTTGTTTTCATATGAAAGATACAAATTGACAACTTGCGTAATTCTACGTGATTCTTGCGATGTTTATTTTGTTATTTGATTCGGTTACAAAACACAAGCATTTGTTTTGCATCTAAATTGTTTGCATGTCTTCCTGGTTTGGTTGTTTAAACAGTCCAAAAAAAAAACAATAAAAGAGAGAAAGTGGTGGATAACCCCCCCCCCAGTGAATTGGATTGTTTAAACAAGGTGATCATTTGGATGTGGGATGTCAGAATAATGTCCCTCCTTCGAGCTGTAACTGCTCATTCATTACGGCTAAATAAACCTGCTCCTGCGTGGCCATTCTTACACGCACCTTCCTCCTCCCTGGTGTCTCATCAAAGCTGGAGTAGTCTGATGCCTTGAGGAGAGTAACCTGAGCACTCCGGTGTAAAAGTGAGCGACTCGGGTCGTCTGAGGGCGTGACACTGGTGAAAACTTTCTAGAAGATTCCTTCTGTTTCTGGGGCGAAGACCAGTGGATTAGAAACCTACACACCCGATTTGGCCAACTCCATCACTGTGGTATTTGCTACATGTTTTAAGTCACTTAGTTAAAATAATGTTGGTAGGTTTGAATGATGGTTTAGCTAGTTTAGTTTGTCCAACATTGTTTGTTTCCATTTTTCTTTCAAAACTTCAATAATATATAAAATTCAAGTTCAGCGCATTTGTAAGGTGCTTTTCACATTTTTAACCATCTCAAAGTGCACAAATGTTATATAATATATAAAATATTACTACAGATGTTCTGAAAGTATCGTGTTACTTTAACTGTGACTTCATTGATTAAGTGTAACATTCACTCTTATATTGTTACGCTGTCTTAGACATGAGTTACATGACGAGCAAATGTTTCAGATAAAAAAGAAATGTATTTCAAAAGTGTTGTGAAATGTCACGTTAAGTCGCATGAATTCAAACACTTCAGCCTGATTTACATTGAATCAGCAGTTTATAACAACCAATTCTTTCTTTATTTTCCTCTTCTAAAGCGCTTAATGTTCATTAATGTTCCTAGTATATTCGTTTTTGAACTACATTGCGCATAACAAACTTTGTCCTTTTATAATACATGAACCTTATTGCTGTTTATTTAGTAAGCCATGAATTCAATGTATTTGATTTCCATTTCTTTAGAAATTAAAGAACTTATTTCTACTTGTAACTTCTTTCTACTTGATGCCATCCGGAAGTTTCTGATTTTTTTTTCTCGTTCAGATCTCATCTGCTTTATTTTTCCGCTTCAGAAGGAAAAGTCTAAATTCAACAATCTCTCTCCATATCGCGGGCCCGATCGTCCCATTACCTTTAACACTTTTATTCACTTTAGAAAACAACCTGCACTTCAATCACGACCCGCGGCCCATCAGCACAGTCATAATTACGGGGTGAGCGTCCGGAGGAATGTGGAACGCTTTGAGTCTCTGATGTCACAGACTGAGGAGAATTCCCCGCTCTTTTAAGCTCACCTGTCGTCAAAAGCCCCTCCGCTGGGCCGGAACATGTGCCAAACACAACAGGATGTGATAGACGGAGGCGTGTGTGTTCTTGCGTTGGTTTGGAATGGCTTCTGGAAGCTTTGAAGAGCTTGAGGAGAAACTCTTGAAGAGAAGGTTTTAGAGTTTCAGACTTTCCTGAGACGGCTTCTTCGGTGGTTTCAGACGCTTCACAAGCTTTGCCGATTATGCCAAACATATAAATCTCCATTAATTGAACATTTTAACACCATTGCGATTAATGAACGATTTTTTTATTTGCTTGTGTTTTTTTCTCCCTCATAGTTCACTGACAAGTTTTGTACGATTACATAGTCTTACTCTTAAAGTGAGAGATGTTTTTTAATATAATGTGCACTACTTGATTTTAAAATAATTGAAGGAAACACACACACACACACACACACACACACACACACAAATATGATTATTTAATTATTGAACATCAACAATCATACAATCATACATCCTCAAATCGTACAATCACGTTCTTCTTATAAAATAAAGCAAAAATAAATAGCTAAAAACATTTTTATATTTTTTTTATTTACATGGGGAATACTCTTCTCTTCATGGGCAGTTCTCTTCTAAATAAAGTAACTCTTACAATTTATAATAAGATATATCTTGTGCATTTATTGCATCTTCTGTAAAGAAATATTTGTATGTAAACGGATTGTAATAATGAAAGTTGAACTCTGTTAAACACGGTTTGCTGAGGTAAACTTAGTGATCTTGTCAAGTCACTCTATGAACATTAAAATTTGTTTTTTTTTTCCTTTGTTTCTTTATTTTATTTACATATTTATGTTTATATTTCCAAAAGAGGGGAAACGACGGAGTCAGTCCAAACCCAATTCCTTGTTGTCATCGCAACTTGGCCAATAACGTTTTCTGATTCTGAATATTTTACTCTTGAGTTCCTACTAATAAACGATAATGTGTTTAACTCTTTCAGGTTTGGTGTTTAAGTCAAACTGAATAGCCATTTGTTGCATTATCTCTGCGCTACACAACTGTTTTTCGCGAACGTTTTCTTAAAAGTAACGTTTTCTTATCGACCTGGAAAAATGTGAACAAAATTCCAAATTTCGATTCATTTTCGATGAATCGCCCAGCCCTACATGATGCTATGCTAAATGCTAGCAAAAAAAAGTCTCCTCACATCCCTGTCTGCTCTGATTCAGATCAAGCGGCCCTGGAAGCCAAGGCAGTCTCCTTTATGGCTGGGTAAACAAGCGGACGGTGGCGTCTTCCTCGGGGAACAGAGGGACTCGTCACTCAGTGGGAATGTAAATGAAGTGTGTGGCTCAGTCCGTAACTCCCTCTACAAACAGCCAAAGCAAACACACTTATCACGACGGATTAGCAGCGCCGAGTAAACATCAGGGCTCGGGCTTGATCACTGTTAATAACTTGAGGCTAGATCAAACGCTGAGGTTTGTTGAGCTGCTCGGAACAAAGGTCACGGAATAGTGACCTCATGATCATAATTGAGACATTTTCAAGTCGTTTTATTCCCATCGGGGCGGAAAAGTCTATCTAGGAAAATAACACACTGAGGAGAATAATGTTGGCTTTCTTTATGTGTGGTAAAAATTAAGACTTTTATGTTTACAATGACGTTTTTTGTACTTTTTCAATCTACTCATGTTTTGCGTCTTTTCACTGGCTTTAACCCTGCTATTATTTTCGATTCAAATTGATCCGTGTTAAAAGTTTACAAATAAAAAAAAACTGAAAAAAGTGATATAGTCATATTTAAAACGCCTGCTACATGTTTTTGTTACAAAGATAATGTTCGGGTCAATTTGACCCTTCAGACAAAATGGAAGATAAAAAGAGTCAGAAAGATCAAAAATGTGTTTCTTTGCAACACTGAGACATAATACACCACTGTCTCACACACACACACACACACACACACACACACACACACACACACACACATGTAGCGTGGAATCATTTTTTATGACAAGACCACCAAATAAGACAAGCAGGAAAAATACTTTTTTTTGAATATTTTTTGAATATTTTTTAAATTCTGAATAAGGGTCAATATGACCCAAACCTAATAGGAGGGTTAAAACCGCTAAAATGATTCTGGATAAGACGAACCCTAAAGGAGCACAGCAAATCCCTATACTGTTTTTGCTTACCATAAGGTGCTCTTAAAATATGTTGAAAAATAACTGCAGATTAAATGTGTTCCTTTAATGTGAAATGAAAAGATGTATGCTTAATATTGATTGTGTCTTTTAATTCAGCCTTAGATAAGTCTGAGAGTCTGAGATACGTATATGATGGTACGTAAGCCTACTACCGTGACCAATATTCCTCTTATTAGAACCAAAGAACATGGTACAGAATAAGTAGTCACATGTTGCAAAATCCAGTCCTGATTCGTCCGTTTAACCAATAACCTACTGTCAATTTTTGTCTTTGTACAATCCCTCCATCACCGAAACATCTGTCCAGTGCGGTCAGTCGTGTTCAGTGCCGTAGCAGCTCCTCTCCTCGGCACGGACTATAAAATTCACGGCCCAGTGAGTCGGAGTAAAGTGCACTTTATTACCTCGTCTCCATCTTTTATTCAGAGCGAGTGGTAGCCCCTCTTTGCCGGGCCTTGTTGCTAACACCGAGTAATCCCACAAACCGGCTGAACTGCAGGACTGCAACTCAATTTGCAAACGCGGACGCTTGTTTTAAAGAGATTTCGGGGGCTGTTGAATGACGGCGAATGGAGCTGCAATGGCGTCTGGACTCGCAAAGCCGATCTTCCTGATTTATCGCAGCATAATCTCGAGTATTTTCTTTTTTCGCTTTCTCCTAAACTCATTGCAAACCACTGAAAGCCTTGGCGAGGGGACGAGCAAAAGAAGAAAATACTAGAGATTGTAGTTGGCAAACTCTACGAGAATTGGCAAGCTCTTCGGGAATTGGTTTGCAAGGAGTTTAGGAGAAAGCGAAGGAAGAAAATACTAGAGATTGTAGTTGGCAAACTCTACAGGAATTGGTTTGAAATTAGTTTAGGACAAAACGAAAGAATAAAATACTAGAGATTGTAGTTGGCAAACTCTACGGGAATTGGTTTGAAATGAGTTTAGGAGAAAGCGAAAGAAGAAAATACTAGAGATTGTAGTTGGCAAACTCTACAGAATATTGGCACAATGGTCTTACGATTAGGCTGAATATCGACTACATTCCCAGCTCTCGTCCTTTCTAGGCTTTTTCCTTTTGAATCCGCAGAGTAGACGCTTCCACCTGGCAGCTGCGAGTTGGAAAGCCCTTTCTATTCCCTGCATGACTATTTGATGAGAACCTAGATCAGCCTTGAGGTGTAGCCCTCCACCCAGGCGCCTTTAAGAGAAGAGCGTGCCTGTTCCCCAGCAGAAGTGGCGCTCTGTTCCTCCATTATTAATCCGTCCGAGCAGTCGCTCCACGTGAGAGGCTTTCTCAGACTGACGTGAGCCGTCATCAGACTGTCAGAGAGAAGCCGAGACGCTCCAACACCTGGGACGGGCCCATCGGAGACGGGACGTTTATGCCGCTTTGTTCACGTCAGGGTTACACGGGGCAGAACAGAAGGGAGAAACCCGAGGAGCGGCGAGACGATGAGGGTCATGTGGGGAAAGCTGAGCAAGACGGTCCTTGAGGTTCAGTCCGGGCCAGAGTCCGTCTCCAAACCTGCTGTTTTCCCTCCCCGCTCCCCTTCTACCATTTCCCGGTGCTTGTGCTATAAAATCCAGCTTTGCCTCCTAGATTTACGGCTGTGGTTAGGCCTAACGTCAAGGCTCCAGACTCTGCAGTGTGTATTTCAAACGTACAGTCTCACTTCAGGTCTCTATGACAACGCTCCCTAAAACAGTGTGTGTGGAGCCTGGAGGTGCCGGATCTCCTGCCGCTGACTCGGTGCCAGTTATACCAGCTCAGACCTTCTTCATGAAACCTCTGTGGTCTGTCTGTCTGTCTCACTCTTTTTCCCCTTACTTTTCCTCTCTCTCCTCCCTCCTTACTTACGCATTTTCTTCTCTCTTCCTAGTCTCTTTTTGCCGCATGTCCTCACACTCTCTGACTCTCTCTATCTCTCTCTGTCTGTGTCTCTGTCTTTCTATTCATCTCTCTCTTTCTCTCTCCCTCTCTCTCTCTTTCTTTCTTTGCCTCTATTGCTCTCTCTCTTTTTCTCACCCCGTCCCTCTCTCATTCTTACTCCTCTATCTATCTATCTGTCTGTCTGTCTGTCTCTCTCTCTCTCTCTCTCTCTCTCTCTCTCTCTCTCTCTCTCTCTCTCTCTCTCTCTCTCTCTCTCTCTCCCTCCCCATCATCTAATTGTTGCCAAATATTTCCCCCCCCACACATAAATCACTAGATTGTAAAGCGAACGGAAAGCTAGACTTTTATTAAAATCACTCACCAGTCTAGGTTAATGTAGATTTAAATGTTAATTTGGCTTGCCTCGAGTCACTCTTCTTGCCCGTGTATTAGTATCAGATATAATACGTCAGTAACTCAGCAAAAGTCCAGACATAAGTGCACCAAATTATGAGACACAGTTGATTTTTCCCTTTTCCTTATCTCTCCATCCTCATTTACATTTCAGCCATTTTTTCTTCGGTTTTATTTTCAATTTTTTTTTATTTGAGCTGGCAGGGCGACGAGTCAGATCCCCGTGTTACTGGTGCTGGGGGTTTGATTGTGTAATCTATAGTCTCAGACAGCGTAAGACTGTTTCCTGCTCTAGGTTCATCTGACCAGAGAACTAAACTCAGGGAACCCCTGACCACTCTGAAGTTCTGCCTTGTCTATACTTGCATCTATCTCAGAACCAACATGCCGATATCTCTGATGCTTCAATGTTGGTAGGGAACTTGGACTTGTGCAGAGCTTGTTGGTTCGAATCCCCGTAGAGCTGGTTCTGCAAATGACTGTCCTTGGGCAAGACACTGAACCCCACAGCTTAAGCTGCCCACTGCTCCGGGTTTGTCAGGGTTCTTACGGGTGCTTGAAATCCTTGAAAATGCTTGAATTTTAAATGAAGTACTGGATAGAATGAAGTACAGTGGACTTCGGGGACAGACTTCGGTTCTCCTGCTCTGTGTCTGGTTTCACGTGACTTTTGATTCACAGACTCTGTCCGTGAGAAAGAGAAAGAGACAGATAAATAAAGTGAGTGCGTTAATAAACAAGCCGTGATCGCTATGATCCAGGTCCTGATTAAAAGTGCAGAAGGTGAGAAGCATGAAGGCTTTGTTGCACCTTGTTAAACTAAAACTCACTTTCCTAAAAATGGAGAACAATCGCAGATGTCAAATTTCTTACTTTAAATGAAGTTAAAATTCTAATTTGTCCTATAATGTTAGTAAGGTCTACTAAAATGTCTATTTTTTCCCACCAATACCATAAAACTTTCCCCCGTGTTTCATTTTGATTGTGTTTGGGCATAGCTATAAATATAAATGGTATTCTACAACTCTATGATGCTGGAAAAACTTGAACATGGACCTTGAAGATGCTTAAAAAGTGCTTGAATTTTATCTTTCAGAAAGTGTAGGGACCCTGGTTTGTGTGTGTTCACTTCACTCTGTGTGTTGGTGCACTTCACTTGGATGGGTTAAATGCTGAGGACCAATTCAGTATGACCCCTATTGACCATAATGCCATCACCTCACTTTCCTTTCACATCCTCAACGACTTGCAAGAGCAGTCAGAGCTGAAAGACATTCAAACCACATCAATAAACAAACTTCTGATTCCATGCCGAGCTAATCAGATGGTTTATTGGCAACACGGAATCTTCCACAGTCAGTCCATATCTCCAGCATCTTCAGCTCAAGCCTAGTCAATTCTGGATTTGAGTAGAATTCTGTATTTGGCAGGTTGAGAGTAATAGTCAGTCCGCATCTTCAGCATCTTTAGCTCAAGCCTAGTCAATTCTGGATTTGAGTAGAACTCTGGATTCCAAGTGGCAGGTTGAGAGTAATAGTCAGTCCACATCTTCAGCATAACCAGTCAGTCCATATCTTCAGCATCTTTTTCAAAGCCTAGTCATTTCATGTCTGTACTTGAGTAGAACTCTGGATTCGGCAGGTTCAGAGTAATCCACGAGAGTGCCGGTCCTGACGGGACATAAAATAGCACAGCAGTCTCTGACCTTGGCTTCATCACTTGAGAAGCGTGACCCTTTTTTATCAGTGGAATCGTCCCGAGCACTCATCTCCACTTTCCGATCCATTTCAATAATGGATAGACGCGGGGTATCTCTACCTGTGTGTCAGACACTCTGGACTCAAGAGCTCTCCAGAACTCTCCTCACCCTCCCCCGTCCTCTCCATTCTCCTTCAGATTACACGAGGACAATGGCGCGTTTTCAAAGAGAAGGGTCCGAGTGTCAAAGCCTGGCCTGTTTGCCCAGAGAATGTCTAAAAAGAAGCACCTCGTAAATCAAAACGGGCTCCGAAAGGCTATTGTTGCTGTGAGAGCGCTCCTACTTGTCTCGCTGATCCCTCTCCTCCATTCTCTCTCTCTCTGGGCAGAAAGGAAGGAGAAGTGAGATGGGGATAATCTGTGCTGGGGGAGGTGGTGTGTTTCCCGCCTCTCTCTCTCTCTCTCTCTCTCTCTCTCTCTCTCTCTCTCTCTCTCCCTCCACAACAGTTTCACTTTTTGCCACTTTTTAAACTGAAATGAACACGTTTTTTTTTTTTTTGTTGTGTTGTGTTGTATCGGTTTTTTTGTTTTTTACTTTTCATCATGTTGGTCGTGGATGAATTACATTTCACCTCATCTATCGTGCACATGTTCAGCTATAATAGTTGCTTTATTGTTCAGCATTAATTTGTTTATGGAAGTGTGATTATTTAGTAAAAAAATAATAGTCGTTTGACAGCTCTATCATTTATGCAAAATTATGAGTGTGATGATTAGGTTTGACGTGTCTCTTTTGTTGGAAACCGAAAGATCGATGAAAATGAGTAAATATTTAGTAACAAATACATATGTAATATCTCCAACACGTAAAAAAAATACTAAGTGTAATTTTTACCCTTACTGCGCTCCTAAAAGCCCAACTAGCAAAGAACATTTTAAAAAGAATATCATTTCAGAGCTTTTTTATACTTAATTTCAGGTGAAATAATCGGCTATATTGTCCAGGCATAAATGTTGTTGTTGTACAGACAGACAGGAACATAATCTGTGTTTGTGTCTTTTAATCCCAGGAACTCTCTGGTGTTCTGACAGAGCAGTAATTATACTGATACGATCATAATTGGATCTGTGTTCGGCTCTTCACAGCCGCGACGTTAGAACACAAATCTGCCAACAGTTTTCTATCTAATAAATCAACACTTTACCTGCGCCGTTCCCCCTCAAACAATCCTCGCTTCAGTTTCACGCGCAGCTGCTTTCTGTGTGTGTGTGTGTGTGTGTGTGTGTGTGTAGATGTATCAAAACTAACTTTTTTAGCAGTCATATTGGATTAATGTGCTGATGGGATGTTCCGATACTGACAGATTCACGCACAAAGTGGTCTTAAATTAGCATAGCCGCTCAAAAAACGTATTTTTGATCATTTGTGTCATTTTATCTTTGTTTTGTTTTATTGCATGTCTATTTAATTGTGCATATGATTGAGGTTCAACAATAGTCTCTTTTTTATCTATTTAAAGAAAATATTTTTTATTCTGTCTGCTTGTGTTTTATTAAATGTTTTTTTGTGTTTGTAAATGTTCAGTAAAGCGTTTTATATTGCCACGTGTACGTGTGCTATATAAATAAGTGATGAAAATAAGTAAATATTTGGTAACAAATACATATGTAAAAGAAAATTGTACTTTTTTGTAAGTCGCTTTGGATAAAAGCGTCTGCCAAATGACTGTAAAGTAAAGTAAAGTAAAATAAATACATAAAATTACATATGTAATATCTCCAACACTAAATCATGTAAAAACAAATTACATTTAATTTGCTTTGCCTTGCCTATTTTTTTTCACTATTTAAGTATTGGAACTTACAGTCAACCATTGTCATATAATATATGGTTATTTGGACCTCTTTTTTGTTTCATAGATCGAATTAGAACCTAAACACATTCTATTCATATTGTTCACTTATTTGGACCAAAATTCAGTTTCTAAAATGGTGGCGATACATTTAGAAACGTTGTCCTTTCTTTCTGCTGAAACTTCAATGTTGTCACATTTATCTCGGGTGTGGCCAAAGCATCCTAATTTCCTTCTCTTCAAAGTTTTTTTCAATCCCATACATTTAAACACAAAAGGTTTTTGAAAACTGAAATTTCCGAACATTATTTCTTGCGTATTTTGAGCGTCTCCAACTGAAGATTGTCCTCGCGTCACTATAACAAACGACCAGTGAAAGTGTTTCAAAGCCGGTGAAAGAAACTCTTTCCGTTTAATGCAGTTTGTGCTTTTGTGTCGTTCGATCGCAGCGTTTGTTTAGCAGAACTAATCGCGTTACTAGACCATTCCAGCCTCGGGATTGGTTGAACGATTGAGGACCATCTGTTTGACCACATTATGCTGATCGTCATTAGACCACCGTCTTAAACTGTCCCTCGTTCTCCTCAGGGATCTGATGCCGAAGACCCTGGAGGGCCAGATCACCATGGAGAAGACACCCAGCTACTTCGTGACCCGTGAAGCTCCGTCCCGCATCTACGCCATGTCCCGGGACACCAAGCTGATCGTGGTGGTGCGGGACCCCGTCACCCGAGCCATCTCAGACTACACCCAGACTTTGTCTAAAAAGCCCGACATTCCCACTTTCGAGAACCTGACCTTTAAAAACAGGACTACGGGTCTGATCGACACCTCGTGGAGCGCCGTGCAGATCGGCATCTACGCCAAACATCTGGACAACTGGCTGCAGTTCTTCCCCATGAGGCAGATTCTGTTCGTGAGCGGGGAGCGTCTGATCACCGACCCGGCCGGAGAGCTGGGCCGAGTGCAGGACTTCCTGGGCCTGAAGAGGATCATCACCGACAAACACTTCTACTTCAACCAGACCAAGGGCTTCCCTTGTCTGAAGAAGGCCGAGGGCAGCAGCAAACCCCACTGCCTGGGCAAAACCAAAGGCCGGACGCACCCCAACATCGACCCCGAGGTGGTGCGCAGACTCCGAGACTTCTACCGGCCCTTCAACATGAAGTTCTACCAGATGACGGGACACAACTTTGGCTGGGATTGACCTGCGGGGATTAAAACAAAAGGAGCTTTTTGTTTTGTCACTTTGTAATTGTCTTTGAAAGGACTGCGGGATGATTGCTCTATATGTCAAATGTACAGAAATCTATTTTATAATAATTTATTTTTAATGTCTAAGCAATTAATTCACTAAGCTGCCTAACCACCACCAACCGTCCGACACGGACTGTCCTCGCATTTCACGTTTTTTTTCTTTATCTACGTGGTTTCTTCACATTTTTACGGTGCTTCCGAGATTGTCAAACACTGAAACCGGACTCTGGTTTGACAGGCAGTTGGTTACGGGTATCGTCAATGCAGTACAACATCCCCAATCCGAATTATTCCCCATTAGGAATCACCTTTCATTAGTCGACTAGCGACGTCCAGACTCAATAACCTGAAGATCAATGGCCCTAATGGTCACTAAGCGTCCGTCTCGTGTCCAGAAGCTCCTGTCCAGAACAGCCAATCTATCGATGACCAAATGACAGCAAGTTAGTAACGTTATGCTAATCATGTAGCACGTCTGGAGCGCTCGACCCGTCCTGCGAGGGTAACCAACCAGTCCAAGAAGAACCAACCAGTCCGAGAAGAACCAACCAGTCCGACAAGATCCGGCCAGTCCGAGAAGATCCGGCCAGTCCGAGAAGAACCAACCAGTCCGAGAAGATCCGGCCAGTCCGAGAAGATCCGGCCAGTCCGAGAAGAATCGCCCAGTCCGAGAAGATCCGGCCAGTCCGAGAAGATCCGGCCAGTCCGAGAAGAACCAACCAGTCCGAGAAGAACCGGCCAGTCCGAGAAGATCTGGCCAGTCCTAGAAGAACCGGCCAGTCCGAGAAGAACCGGCCAGTCCGAGAAGAACCAACCAGTCCGAGAAGGTCAAGAACGTGGTGGGATGGCGAAACAAGTTCTGCTTTAGGATCCATCCCACGTCCAGGAAGACACGGCATCCGGCTCCTTTCTAGACAAAGCAATCGCCAATGCTATGCAAACTTAGCGATGATGCTAACATCTCTCATCTGTTCCTCCGGTTCTCCTAGAGTTTTCGTTGCGTTTGTCCTACGGGAACGAAACTATCCGCCGCTCTAATAGTTCGCCGCCGAACTATTCTGAAACCTCAAATCGGTCTCATCGTCATGTGACGTTTAGTGCCTGAAACTAGCCTAGCGCTATGCTAACGTTCCTTCAACTTCGCCGTATTGCGAGCCATACCACACGTGTGGCCTTGACGACTGAAGCTGGTAGAAGGCGATTCCTTCCGGCAATCGGAGGCGTGCTGGTTTCCTTCCTCTAACGCTGGGATCGTGGTCCAAGTCGCTTCGGTTTCGTTTTTTTAACGTCCAAATAATCAACTCTCTTCAAAAAGTGTGTGTGTGTGTGTAAAGCGGTTGAGTTTTATTCAACCTTCTGAAGAGCTTCACCTCCACGGCTCTTCGTTTTACACTCGGACTAGACGCGAATGATGCGGAAGACGTGCAAACCAAGTATTTTGTAGTATCAGACATGAATTTTACGCCGTGAAAACACAACGAAAGGACAAAAAAACAATGTTTCTAGTGAATTAAAGTACTGAACATTCATACTTCTGCTTTGTATGAGGAAATAAATAAAATATATATTTTACCAAAGTTCTCGATGCTCAGTTGATTTTTTTGCAATTTTGAGAAAGTTTGTGTGTGTGTGTGTGTGTAATTTATGCGCCTATATAGACACAGCACTTATTTTAAAAATGTATGATAATTTTGAGATTATATTGTTATATTATCTGCCTTTATCTCTCTCTATCTGTCTGTCTGTGTCTCTCTCTCTGTCTATTTCTCTTTCTCTATCTTTCTCTCTCACCCTCTTTCTCCCTCTGTCTCTCTC
>CM051500.1:2509243-2524419 GCA_028031935.1 Paedocypris micromegethes | reverse complement strand
CACACACACACACACACACTCCACCAAGACCCTTATAAACATGCCATCAAAATTGAGTCAGACAAATGTTCCCATAAGACACCATTGGGACACACTTTACACACATGCACACTTATATACATATATATTTGGAGTTGGAGTTGGTTCTATATACACATCTAATGGTTGGCCAATTTGCTGCCTGTCTGTCTGTCTGTCCATCCTTGGATCTGTTTTTGTCCTTCTCTCCATCTGTCTGTCCAATATACCTGTCTCTTTATTGCTTTTTTATTGACAAAAAAATGTAGACAGCTGCTCCAAACAACTTTGCCTTTTTTGTCTGAAATGCTCTGAAAACACAGAAGAAAACTACGTAAGCCTATCTGACCACTCAACACAATGTATATTCGTATATATAGTACAGTCAAATCGGTATATTAAAATATGGTACAAAAATACGGAAGTCAAGAAACACAAGAATTCAAATTCAAATTGTATTAGTCACATCCACAATTCTTTTTCAACAACGTGAAGTGAAATGTATTTTGCAATCGTCCAGCATGTTAATGGGGGGGGGAGGGGGCGTGACGGAACAAAAAAATGTTAGATAGGGGATAAAAAAAAAAACACAAAAGAATACAAAAGCAATAAAATTCAATAAAAAGAGAGAGATAAAATATGAATTAAATACCAGTGATAAAAAATACGGGGAGAGAAAAAAGGGAGAGAAGAGTTGTTCTTCGCTCTAGTTGCTCGTCTTTTGGTCACATGACTTCTCTGAGAAGAAAAATAAAAACCCTCAAGAAAAAAAAAAGTCAAGATCTTCAGTGAGGACGGAAGCCACTGAGAAAGAAGAGAATGATGGACAGAACAAGAACCAGCAGATCTTCTTAAGTGGTTTGGAGTGAAGTGGAGTATCACACAGTCACGCGCTTTTAAATGAAAGCAATTGTGATTCTAAATTAAAAAAGAGGGATGATTATTGAGGGTGTGTGTGTAGTCTGCTTGATCATTCCCTCGCTTCATGATGAGCGGAGTGTGGGAGGGGCCATGACATCGGCCAGTCAGGGGACTAATTCAGGCTAATTACAGATGCTGGCGGGGGTCACACCCATCAGTCATGTGCCTCAGCCCCGCCCCTCCTCACAGCTCCACACGACCACCGGAGCAGAGGCAGGTCAGAGGTCAAAACATCTCAAAGGCTCCTGGTCATCAGAGGGAGGCCAAGAAGAAGAATAGTCTATACGTCTATCTATCTGTCTCTCTGTCTCTGTTCGTCTTTCTTTCTTTCTTCACCTCTCTCCTATCTATCTGTCTCTCTGTCCGTTATTCATTGTTTCTTTCTTTTTTCTGTCTTTCTTTCTTTTTTCTGTCTTTCTTTATCTATCTTTCTATCTATCTATCTATCTATCTATCTATCTATCTATCTATCTATCTATCTATCTATCTATCTATCTATCTATCTATCTATCTATCTATCTATCTATCTATTGATCCATCCGTCTATCTATCTGTCTCTTTGTTCGCCATTAATTCTTTGTCTTTCTTCTTTCTTTTTTTTCTTTTTCTACCTACCTACCTACCCACCCAACCACCCACTCACTCACTCACTCACTCACTCACTCACTCAACTGCCTCTCTCTGTCTGTTCATCCATCCATCCATGCATATGTCTTTATGTTTTTCCGGTCATCCTTTTCTCCGTCCATCTTGTATGTCTGGCCATCCGTCCATCCATTTTTCGTTCCTTCATGTCATTCATGTCTGTCATTCATCCATCCATTCATTTGTCCATGTATTTTGTATATTTCTTGCTTGTCTGTCTGTTTATCAATCTTCTTTCTTTCTTCCTGTTTACATTAGTTTTGTCTCTTGGTTTTTCATCATTCTGACCTTTTTATTTTATATTTGACCTTTAAATGGAAAGTCAAGTCTTGTACAATGTCACGCTCTAATTCAACATCATCCGTCCATTACGTGTCTTCATCTAATGTCTTAAACAACTGCGTGGACTCTTCTGGTCTTGGGTTTGAAACGCAGCATCTTCTTGAGTCTCATGGTCAGATGAAGCCACAGCAGATTGATATATTTCTCATCTCAGCTTTCCCGTGTTCCACTGGTTCTCCAGGCTCTCCGGTGATGGATGGTTCACTGATGCCCATGAATGTGCAGCTCCAGAGGAGAAGGTCTGGATCTCTGTGTGACGAGGATCTGTTGCAATCGTTGTCTGAGAGTGATACCGTCATAAACGTCTGGAACATGATTTACTCATGTGTGATCCAGCTAAAACTCTCCAGGTTCAAGCCTTGCACTTTTTTATCGTCTTAAAATGTAAGCTAAGCCAAACTGTGTGTTTATTCTCAAGACGGTTGAATTAGACCACACACCTAAATTAAACTAAACTTTTACTCAACAAAAACGTTAAAGTTGAATGAATTATGTCATTTTGTTTACCAGTAAACAGTTTGAATAATTTTAAGTATTGATTTAAAACGATCAGCTAAATGTATCATCATTATTTGTTATTAATTATTTGAGTCTTTCGTCTGTGTTTAAATGTATCAAGTTGCTTGTAGGATTTTGTAGGATATTGTATCAAATTATGTAACATTTGAGTGATTGTAGCACTCCATTGTCTATGTTACTATAGAGGTGTGAAGTACTTGAGTACACTAGTATTTTTGGCTACTTTCTACTTGTACTGAGTATCAACAATATAAGCAACTTTTAAATTCACGCAGTCCCAATAAATTCACGCAATCAATGAAGTACTGTACAAGTACTAATACAAGTACAAATACTATGCTCAGTGTTTTTTTTTTCAGTTTCTTTACCCGTTTATTGTACTTCCATTGTATCGAATCAATATGCATAATGCATATTTACAAAATGTACAACAATAAACATACACAAAAATAAAACAAATATTTATACTTTTTTTTTTACACAAAAAAGTGTACTCAAGCACTTTACACCTCTGTTAAACTGTAATTTACTGTAAGACAAACTCCTGCTGTAATCTTAACTATGACTCTGTAGTGATTGTCCTTCTCTGCTTTTACATACACGCTTTGCATTGCAAATCCGATCTTTGCAGATTTTGCTGCGGGATAAATTAAGGTTTGTTTCCCTTTACCCTCGGAGAAAGTCTCACACACACAACATTCCCGCTGAGTTACAGACAGGAATTCTCTTTTGCTCTCGTCCGTCTGGAGTTTCCTGTGAATATAATTCTCCATCACAGCAGTGACTCTCTGAAAATCTGAAAAAGTGGTTTTTCCAGTCATTTGGATTCGAGTGTCTATGATGAATTATATCTGCTCGACACATTCAGCTTTTTTCCACTACAAGCCCTGCGTTGGAGAACGTTTAAGTGCTAAAGCGCCTCTTATTCGCCTCTACACGCTGACAGAATACGAATCCGCAGATATTTGCATGTCGAGAACCGAGAACATCCTCTGTGGGTTTGTTCATCCCGTCTGCGAACGCCGGCTCTTTTTCTCCGTAATCTCCTGTACATTTGGCCGACGTGTTTAGTAAATTGGTTTCAGACAGCTAATACAAACCATGCTGTCTCTCTCCGCTTTAGGCCCTTTAAATAAGATTAGTGCTCTTCACATATGGTTGCTTATCCTCTGGATTTAAAGAGTAGTTAAACTATTTCCCTTTAATGTGTCTCCATTTCCGCCTGATAAGACTGTAAGACCTACTGATATGAAATGTTTTTAAATGAGTGAAGAAACACTAAACCGAGAAGCTTGTTCTTCCTTCGTCATTTACCCACCTGCTGGCATCAAAAACGCAGGGAAGTTTCAAAACCGTAACATTAGATAAAAACTCAAGACTTATTAAAATAAGACACTGGACGATTTTAAGGATGCTGTGAAATATATGATCTAGTAAATATCTAACAGGGTGAGATATGTTGGTGTAAAGAGTACATGTCAGCCATACTTGAGTAAAAGTATAGATAACTTACTGTAAAAACGACTCCATTACATGTTACCAATCCCAAGAAGACTTGAGTAAAAATCGTGATGTGTACAATTTGTAAAAAGGACTTAAGTGTTTTACTCATACTGAATTTAGGCAAAAAAAATATCAGGAACTCTGAAAAACGGGAAATTTGTGTATTTATGTGTTTTTTTTTCTTCTAATTTTGAACTTTTTAAAGTTTCAAAAGGCAGAGCAAAATACATGGAAAAAGAACAAAAAGTCAAACTCAAATCTGACAACATTTGCAACCGCGATTGCTGATAAACAACATTTAGTACCTTCAGCATCCTGCAGATGGCGATATCACTTCGTTTCCCAACGGAATTAACGGCGGTAGAAAAAGATACAGACTTGTCGCGCAAAATCACAATGTAACAAGTAACGGTAAGTGTCCATTCAAATGTAGTGGAGTAAAGATACAAATACTCAGTCACAAATGTAGTCAAGTAGAGAGTAAAAGTTGCATACATTTTTGATAAAGGTGCAAGTACAAAGTAGCCAAAAATACTTTTACAATTACTCACAATACATTGTTGCAGTTTTGCAAATTAGCAACATCTAATTCCATCCACTCTTTTTTGTTCTATAACATTGTAATTACATGACATCTACTTCCTCTAATAATAAGTTTTAATTGTTGTTGGTTTGCTCACCATTCCGCAAATAATCATTTCATTTTTATCCTAATTTTCATTTATTGCACACAGACCAAAGAAACGTTTTTTTCCTTGATCACCGCTTTCCCCGCTAATGGTTAGCAAAGAAAGATTTTGAGTTTTGCGCATCGACTCTTATTTCTGAATATGTGAATCTCGGACAGTAAATGGAGACAAAATCCGTCTGGTTGTGATCAGGACTTGGTCTAGTTAAGGACGGCGTGTTTCGGTATCTTCATAACTCGTAGCTTTATTAGATTTTCTTCTGGAAAGGTTGAGGTTTTTGCTTAGTTTCTTTCAACAAGTGGTTTCTGGCCACGACCAGCCATGGCACTGGTAAGCAGACACACTGTGTGGGCATGTGATGATGATGATGATGATGATGATGATGATGATGAGGAAGGCCGGGAGCCACATCTGAGCAGGCTTTCCAGGAAGTCAGGAGGCTGATGACAAGAGCGAGCACTTCCTGGCCCCGGGTTCTTCCAGCTCGGATATTCCGTGAGTCCCGTCAATACACACTAAATTCTTGTATTACATAGAAAGCGACATTCCCATAAAGCTCGGCATTCCGATTGAGTTTAGAACACGAAACCACAGATTTATGAACAGCGAGTGAGACGAAAGAACAGCTCTATGTCGTAGGAATAAAAGAACAGACACTGGTGGACAGATGGACAAAACAGATGCAAGTCTACTTCCCCTCCTTCGCTCCCAAACACAGGCATTCCCAACCATCCACATCACATAACATCCACACATGGTTGTGTTTTTGCATCAGCATAGCCGAAGGAGCCAGTTCCTTCGGAAGGAAGCAGACCATCTTTATTTGCCCGGAGCAGGGCTTTGATAATTCCCAAGATCCAACTGCTCACGTTGTCTTGATATCGTTCAACGGAATTCCATTTTCATTCGTCTGTTTCTTCACGTGTGGCTGGGTTTGGTTTGGGGAAGCCATTTTGTCCCCTGAATGCATAGAAATACCTGTATTTTTTGATTCTGACACAACGGAGGTAAAGATTGTATTTGCGATTGCAGACACAGACATTTTTGCCCATTTGGTCACAAACGTCTGCATCTATTCTTCATTTCTAAATTACATATAGATGTGTGTCTTGCTCTATGATTAGTCGGCCATCTTAGTTACATTAGTTGTGAAGTTTTGCTTATTTGAAACACTTATTTGAGCATGCCAATTCATTGTAGCTCAGTAGATCACTGTCAAATACAACAAGGAACAACAAATCATCGGTTAGATTCCCACGGACAGCATGTACGTAGTTGGATTGTAATAGCTATGTAAGTCATGTTGGATAAATTCATATGCTAAATGCAAAAAGTTCTGCATTTGGGTTGCCTTGGGTTTCTTGTCAACAAGTAGATCAATAACAGTTTTGTAGAGTCAACAAGTAGATCAATAACATGATTGAGTAGATAAACAGACATTTTTAATGGAACAAATCTTCCAATTTCAAGTGTTTCATACTCAAGTCTAGGACAAAAAGATAGTTCTCGTCTATTTAACTCCATCTCATCCAATATAGAGACCCTTGTGTCTGGTGGGACCAGCCACCCAACAATTACTTCAAATCCCGTTCCAGTGGGTAATACAACTGCATGTCCTTGTGCAAGACACTTGCTCCCCGACACCACGGCTTGAGGCTGCCCACTGCTCCGGGTTTGTGTGTGTCACTTGACCGTGTGTGTGTAACTACACTGGATGGTTAAACTCAGAGCACAACTTTGATAATGCCCCTAGATGCCTTCAAGCGCTGGGTTCAAATCCCAGAGAAAGCATGAAGGTAGGACCTTAATAGTTGTAATGCTATGTAAGTTGGACACAGATGAAATAAACTACTGCGGTTGGATCTGTTCGCATTGAAATTCCTGATAACATTCATGAGACGTTAGGTTGATTGGTAAATCGGATCACTTGATTGCTCTTTTGCTGAATTCTTCTCTATATGCCTGTGAAATACTCATTCTACTTGTGCAATTCTGGTACAAAGGAAACAACTTCTTAGATCTTCAATCTTGAAAAGCAAGATTTGTTATCCGTAGATCACAGAGATTTGAAGTGAGTCATTACAAGATACTTTTCTTCAAGACGCAAATTTACATGTACTAGATTTAGATGGTTTTTTTTATATGAAAAGTGCGATCGTCATGATTTGGGAGTGAACCGACCCGTGAGCTGCTTGTTTGCATGGTTAGGCAAAGCCAGCGATAGTCTGCATTGCTTCTTTCCCGTATAAACCTCTCTAATCCTCACAAACTATCTGTCTCTTCCTGCCCCCCTTGCAGCCATTTCCCGGCTTCCCTCTGAAGTCCAAGCCTCTTGTCAGCTCTACTCCCTCTTATCTAATCTCAAGCCGTAAGATTGCAGCCCCCCCTCAGCAGGAAACACTTTACAGTCTCGTCTGGGTTTAACTCCAAGAGTCGCAAGAGCCATTGCCATTCTCACTGTCACCCGTCCCAGAGATAGACAGACCTTCTATCAGAGCAGGTTCTGTGCTTTCTCCTGGAGACTGACCGGCTCTTGCTCAGCTATATTTACCCTCCGTCCTTAGGAGCTTGAACCAAGTGCCCGCTGAAGGTTTCTTGGCACTGGGGTATTAAATGATACGGCCGTCTTCGAGCTACAAGGTGCGACTGAGCTTAATGCACAGGCTGTCACCGGAGCGATGGAAAAGATCAGCTGGTGCAGACGAACACTTGGGCTCGGGGAACTCAACGTGGAGTCAACGCAGAGCAAGTGTAGACGTCTTTAATGAACGTGTAACTCCTCCAGTGCTGTCAAAAGTTGTCACTTTCGTTACTTCGTTAGAAGTAGAGATACTAGAGTTAAAAAGTACTTCTGTGAAAGTAAAAGTAAAATGCCCAAAATTCTACTAAAGTAAAAGTAGCGATGCTGACACAGATAAAACTACTTTTAAGTATAAAAGTAAAAGTAATGCGAGAAAAACAATAGCATTATAGAACTTTATTGTTCTATTAAATTGTTGTAATTACATTGAAAATGAATGGATTTTATTACAAAGCTTCTGTGCAATCTGCGCCGCCTCAAGACACTAAATCAATAGATTCTTTTCAAATACATGTTATGAAATAATGACCTAAATATGAACTCTTATGTTTCAAAATCTAGCTTCAACATTACATTATCTCCTTTATATCTAGTATAGATATAAGATAAATCACTCAAAGTCTCACAAAGATACTAACTGAAATGTTTTTCAGTGTTCACGTGAGCTTTGAGATCTCGGGCAATTTTATTACACAGTGAGACGTATGGAGCTTTTGTGCGCTTTGAGACAGTTAAACTGTGAAAAGCACCTTACAAATGCTCAGAACTTAAACTTGAGCTTTTCACACGGTCATATGTTGAACATTCGTTTGCCGTTTTACTCGCATTTTCGTGTCTGTCAGTTCATTCTGGAGGTTTGTGGAGTGAAGAGCCAAACGTCATCCAACTCGCCAGTTCTCCTCAGGAACTCCCCCAAATCACATTTCTTTACAAACTTTACCAATACTTAAAACAATGGTATACATTTCTGAACAGTACCTGGAGGTTATGGAGTGAAAAGCTAAACGTCATCCAACTGCAAAACAAAGTAACATTCATAAAAACTCCGACATTCGCCCGTCATGTTGCGTCAAACATCGCGATCAATCTACAACAATCGCATTCGCAAAAACACACCAAAACAAAACAAAAACGTACAGCAGTTGCATGCAAAACAATAATTAAATAATATTTAACCAAAAGTAACAACGTTTAATAACTTATACTTGAGGATGGGGCTCGATTGCTTCTCACCTCGCCAGTTCTCCTCAGGAAGTGCGGAGGTGGCGGCTGACATCACTTCCTGCTGACTCCCCCTACTGGTACTTATTATAAAAAACAACTAAACACCTCCAAGTACGAAGAAAACAGAACCTTTATAATATTTTGGAACAAATTCCAACTAAATAACATTTTATCCTGTTACACACACAAGAATGAACAAAGCCAATAGAAAAAAAAGTATGCGTGGTGGTTCCGGAGGCAAGGACATTTAAGACTTGGGAATTAGACTTGTGTCCAAGAAGTTTGCATGTTCGAATCCCTTTCTGCAGGTTCTGTAACTTAGTGTCTTTGAGCAAGACAATGATGCCCATCGTCCTCAACACCAAGACTTGCTGCCCACTGCCCTACCAGATCGGAATTGCGCTCTGCATTTAACCATCCAGTTAAGTTTAATTAATAATGTTTTGAATTAACGTTTAATCAAGATGTTTCAATGTCAGTATTTGATGTCGAAGGATGAGGGGAAGTTTGCGTCTGGGTGAGATGGGTCTGTCGTCTTCATCTGGAAGGAAGCAGCAGGACAGAGAATGTGGTGAAACTTCACACGTTCTTGTAAATGACTTGAACACGGACTTTATACTGCAGACACACTGTGTAAAAAATGTTTGCGCTCTTTATTGTAGTTATATTGTGTAAAGTGATGAATCTATTCAGCTGAAATTGGTACAGAGGTGAAACAGAAAATACAGGGGAAAATGCAACTTTTTGAAGTTTTATAAAATTTCTAATACTAATAATAATTTAAATTTGTAATAATTAGATAATCTAATAATTTCTACATTTCTAATTTCTAATTCTATTTCTAATTTTTGTTTATTTATTTATTTACCCCCACCCCCTCAACTGAACAATTGAATGACAGGTTTCTAGGTTGCTATGTTTGAATTATTATGTCAGTAAGCATTGAAAAATGAATAATAATTTGTAAATTGTTTAAAAAAAATTCAAAAATTTCAATTTTCAAGATTCAACTGTTCTCTAAAGATTAGTTTGAGGAACGCAGTGGATTTAGTAAATCCTATCATTATTGTGTTATTCCCTGCAAGAATATCACAACTTTCTGCTTCATTTTGTATTTCTTTGGAGTCAAGATCAATATTTGCGTTGTCTCTTATCTTAGCTTTACCAGCACCAGTGCTCTATAATTGTACTAGGGGTTTCCAGTATATTACATTTCTAAAATCTGAGTAATAAAAACAGTCTTCAGGTGGAGATGACCTCTGTAACCGGCACGGATTCTTGCTCTTCTGACTCCATGCATTGGAACTGTAGGGTATCAGTCATCGATGTCACCGAGACGGAAACACATCTGCAGAACATCCAGCGTGAAACGGCGTGATTCATGCGCTTCTCCTGACCCCGATGCCTCCACACGGCTGCTGCTTCTCCACATCCCAGCCACCAGCAAATCATCCGGCGTGAAGAATCCCGAATATTTATACTCCTCCTCATATTGTGTTTGCTTTCACGCTCATGAGCACAAAAGACAGGGACATACATACAGAGGAAATTTCAATTACAGTATAACATTTTTTATTTCGAAAATAGAATTTGTAATTCATTACAGTGTTTTATTTCGGGTCTGATCCTTAGATCAGACATTTACTTGTGTTATAATTTTGTTTCACCGGCAATATTTTTCAAATTTTTAATACTTCATACTAATTGAGGACAATAAATTGGAGTTCTGTTCTGTTGTTTACTGTTCCAATCTGTTAAGTTCATCATTATTCTATTCTATTCATCAATTCTATTCTTTTCTTATTAAAAATTTTTTCTATTCTATTTTATTCTATTGCTGTGTCCTGCTGTCTTCTTGGCCTCTTCCGCCTCTCGATACGAGCAGACAAGTTTCCACGCTCTACGGCTCTTCTATCTCTGAAAGCTATTCCTGTGTTTTTCAAAGCTCTGTTGGGATTGTTTTCAACTGAACAAGGAGATTTGTATTTGGTCACTGAGCGCTTTTGGAAAACTTTTCCCAAAGAAGGAATCTCCTGTGGAACTGACCTGCCCTCATGGGACAATCAATCCTGGGTGCGTCCGAGACTCACCACTTGGGCGGCCTGGGACCTTTGTCCTTTGAGGACGTGGAATATCTGTTTGTATTTTTTTGCTTTTAACCAGACTGATACATTTTCGCTGAGAGAAACCACAGGAAACGTCCACACTTCTTCACAGTGTCGGGAATGAATGCCCTCGGTGACTGTCCTGATTGATTATGATTCTGAAATTAGCCATGAATCTGAAATTGTGTTATCGGCTTTCAATTGTATCTATAATTGTCCAGCTATGTCCTGCTGTGCTTGGCCGTGTTCAGCTGTGTTTTTCTGTGTTCGGCTGCGTTCTGCTCTGTTCAGCTGTGGTTTGCTGTGCTTGCCTGTGTTTTTTTTTTTGTTCAGCCGTGTTTGGCTGTGTTTGGTCATGTTCGGCTGCATTCTGCTCTGTTCAGCTTTGGTTTTCCTTGTTCAACGTTGTTCGGCTGCGTTTGGCCATGTTCGGCTGTGTTCTGCTGTGTTCTTTGTTCAGCTGTGTTTGGCAGTGTTTGATCATATTTGGCTGCGTTCTGCTTTGTTCAGCTCTGCTGTGCTTGGCTGTGTTCTGCTGTGTTTTCCTTTGTTCAACTGTGCTTGGCCATGTTCGGCTGCGTTCTGCTCTGTTCGGCTGCGTTCTGCTCTGTTCAGCTGTGTTCTGCTGTGCTTGGCTGTGTTGTGCTGTGGTTACCTTTGTTCAACTGTGTCCGGCAGTGTTTGGCCATGTTCGACTGTGTTATGCTCTGTTCAGCTGTGCTTTGCTGTGCTTGACCATGTTCTGCTGTGCTTGGCTGTGTTCTTCTGTGGTTTTCTTTGTTCAGCTGTGTTCGGCTGCCACGTTCGGCTGCGTTCTGCTCTGTTCAGCTGTGTTCTGCTGTGCTTGGCGGTGTTCTGCTGTGTTTTTCTTTGTTCAGCTGTGTTTGGCCATGTTCGGCTGCGTTCTGCTCTGTTCAGCTGTGTTATGCTGTGCTTTTCTGTGTTCTGCTGTGTTTTTCTTTGTTCTACTGTGTTCGGCAGTGTTTGGCAATGTTCAGCTGCGTTCTGCTCTGTTCTGCTGTGGTTTGCTGTGCTTGACCATGTTCTGCTGTGCTTGGCTGTGTTCTGCTGTGTTTTTCTTTGTTCAGCTGTGTTCGGCTGCCACGTTCGGCTGCGTTCTGCTCTGTTCAGCTGTGTTCTGCTGTGCTTGGCTGTGTTCTGCTGTGTTTTTCTTTGTTCAGCTGTGTTTGGCCATGTTCGGCTGCGTTCTGCTCTGTTCAGCTGTGTTTTATTGTGCTTGGCTGTGTTCTACTGTGTTTTTCTTTGCTCAGCTGTGTTCGTCTGTGTTTGGCCATGTTCGGCTGCATTCTGCTCTGTTCAGTTGTGTTTTGCTCTGTTCATCTGTGTCCCACTGTGCTCTTCGGTGTTCTGCTATGTTGAGCTGTGTTCTGCAGCATCGTTAGGTTGAGGGTCATGGCCTCATCAGCCTGTCAGACTCAGTAAAAGCAGCTTTCCGCATTGAGGCAAAACTAAATGCAAAGAGCATCAAGGGACAGGGAAGGAAACGGTTAAAACAACCCGAGAAAGGTGAAAGAGGGATTGTGTGAAATAATCTTCTTTTCATGTCAAATCAGACTGTAGCATTCTTGACATTTCACACCACCTCTGCTCCTCACGGGACGGAGGAGAGCTAATCTAGTGTAGCTCAGGGCAGATCCACAGAGCGACTGGCCTTCTGGCTGCGTGGTATCGGATTCCGCTGCATACGCTTCGCTGAGTGTTAAGAGCATTTTTCCCCCGGTTTCCTTAACAGGCTTAGAAGTTTTTATCCATCATTTGGTAAGTTGTTTGAGTTTGGAGCAGGAAGAGAGCGGAAGCGGCGTTCTCTTGACTGGCAGGGCCCGGGGCGGCTCGGAACATGTTGTGATGGTTTGGACAGTGACGCGGCCTCCACCGCACTTTACTCACAGCACCGACTCCCCAGAGCAGAGAAAGCTGAATTTTTCAGAAAAGATTTGCAAGAGTGAGTTCACTTTAGGGTTGTGTGTGTGTGTGTGTGTGTGTGTGTGTGTGTAGGTGTGTGTTCACAGGGCAAGCATGGTGATGCCGTGGTCACTGGAAATGCAGGAAGTACTTCTTGACCCAAGTTTGAGGCCCGGACCAGTTCTTTCTGTAAGTAGTTTGAATGTTCTCCCTGTTCTTGCATGGGTTTCCTCTGGTTCTCCAGAATGTGTGTGTGTATTTTTATCTCTCTTTTTCTCTCTTTCTCTACTTGGCGTATATATGAGTTTCGTGCGCTCTCTCTCTCTCTCACTCTCTCTCTTTGTATCTTACTTTCTCTCTATTTCTTGTTTCTCTCTTTCTCTCTCTCCCCCTGCACTTTCTCTCAGTCTCTCTACTTTGATTCTCATTGCCTCTATCTCTCTCACGCACACACACATTATTTCTGTTTCTCTCTCTCTGTATTTGTTTTTCATTGTCTCTCTCTCTCTCACTTTCTCTCTCTCTATGATTATCTCACTCTCTCTCCCTCTCTGTTTCACTTTCTCTCTGTCTCTTTTTGTTTTTCATTCTCTCTCTCTCTTTGATTATCTCGCTCTCTCTCCCTCTCTGTCTCTCTTTGTTTTTCATTGTCTCTGTCTCTCTCTTTGGTACGAATGTGCATGTGTGTGTGTGTGTGTGTGTGTTTCCCGCTCTGTGATTGGATGCACAATATAGTGTGTCCCGCCCTCAGACCCAGTGTGTCTGATTGACTCCAGCTCCCTGTGAGATGAATGAACAAATAAACAGAGCAAAAAAGTGTCTGGATTGCAAGTATTTTGCATTGAGACTCTATTACGTAGAACATGTTCCTCAAAACAGTGAAACATCAAGCTATGGAAAACTTCCTGCTTCTCATCAGTCGACCACTCTTCATCCTCGTCTTCCTACAGTTTTGAGTGGCTTTACGGAACAAACATGAGCATGAAGAGAAATGCAGCTCTAAGCTTTTATTTAAAACACAAAGCCGTGCAAATCTTCCATGTCCGGCTCGGTGATAAACAACGGGGTCACTTGAGTTCATCCGCGCCGCCTGATTTAAACTTCAGTAAGCAAATAACAACAAAGCCGCGTATACTGTGGGTCATAAACGATATTTATAGATTTTTCCAGTTTTTCCAGCTCTGGTTTGTGTTTGCGGTAGGAACATCGGTAATAATGTACTTTAAAGAAATGTAAGTGGATTGGCATCGAATTAAAAAGAGGAAATGAGTTTTTGTGACGGAGGCTTGACATGAGTTTACTGACAAACAGCTTTAACTTTCCCTTTGATCATCACGCGCCATTCTAAACATGTCATATATGCTCTTATGTGTCTTAATGAATACATTTATCATCGTTTATAGATTTATTTGTTTATATAAGCAGTCATTCATTTTCCAGGGCCAATAATATTCAACTTTTTTGATCTTAAGCACAAATTATTGAAACATTGCGATATAATAATGTTTTTTTTTGTGTGTGTTTCTCTCTTTTTCTCTACATGGCCTTTATATGAGTTTTGTTGCACTCTCTCTCTCTCTCTCTCTCTCTCTCTCTCTTCTCTTCTCCTTCCTCTGTCCTCTCACTTCTCTCTTTGGTCTCTCTTTGGTCCTACGTATCTCTCTCATTTTGTTTTTCTTTGTCTCTTTTTCTATCACTCCCGCCCCTCTCTCTCTCTCTACTTTGTGTATGTAAAAGTTTTGTTCTCTCTCTCTCTCTCTCTCTCTCTCTCTCTCTCTCTCCTCTCTCTCTCTCTCTCTTTCTCTATCTATCTATATAACTTTCTTTTTGTTTCGTTTTGTCCCTCTCTTTCTCTCTCTTTACTTAGTGTATGTATGGGTTTTGTGCTCTCTGTCTTTCTCCCTCTCTCACTTTCTCTCTGTCTCTCTCACTTTAACTCTGCTCTCTCTCTTTCTCTCACTCCCACTTCATGTTTTCTCTCTCTCTAATTAATGTATGGATGAGTTTTGTGCTCTCTCCCCCTCCCCTCTATTTATCTATATCACTTTCTCTCTGTCTCTCTTTGTTACTTTCTCTCTCTCTCTCTCTCTCTCTCTCTCTCTCTCTCTCTCTCTCTCTCTCTCTCTCTCTCTCTCTCTCTCTCGCTATCTTTTTCTCTCTCTCTCACTTTGTCTTTTTGATTCTCTCTCTATCTCTCTGTCTCACTTTCTCTGTCTCTCTTTGTTTTTCATTGTCTTTCTCTCACTTTCTTTGTCTCTCTTTGACTCTCTCTCTCACTCTTTCTCTTTCTTTCTGTGTCACTCACTCTTTGTGTGTATGTATGGGTCTACACAGTTGTGACAACACAAATGTAACACACACAAGAACTGGTCTGGTAAAGTCTATTACGTAAATCAGATTCCTAATGGCTTTCCCAAGGAAAATCCCTGAGATAATTAGCCGACTCGGTCTTTTGTGGATCTCCCACTGTGTCCTGAGGGAAACTGTCGTTTACGGGAGTTAATGAAGCTTTTCACACCCAATCAGCCTCCGGCAAGACAGAATCACACCAGAGCGAAGTTTAGTGGACCAGACGCCGGAATGTTCCGTTTCTCGTGTCTCGTGATCAGTCTTTAATGAGTTAATTATGTTGGATTATTCTGTGTCTCTGTGTCGATTTGAATCATGATATTTACGAAGAAAAATGTCCTGCATTAAATTATCGGT
>CM051500.1:2496743-2504243 GCA_028031935.1 Paedocypris micromegethes | reverse complement strand
TGATAAATAAGATAGATTTTGAAGGATGAATGACAGGATGCCATTGACGTGTGGATGATCCAGGGATTTGTCAAAGAGATTAAATTACAATGTGAGTGTTTTTTTTTTGTTTGTTTTTGTCAATGTTGCGGAACTCTAACTAGTTAGTAAAGTGAAACAGAGTACCGTCTGGATTTGGCCTATGAATCTTAGCCAGAATCAGAAGGCCACTCACACTCCGTCCCGGTTCCTTTAGAAGAGCTTTGATTAATGGGCTCTGATCAGGGCAAAGGCTTGGAGTGTGAGGCGGAGCGGACTGAGCCAGACTCGGGGCTCTGGCCTCCCTTAAGGATCAAACATTATTGTCTCCTTTGTGCTGTCACAGTCATCGCTCTCATATTTCTCCGCGTTTGACCTGCAGTTACTCATTAGCTCTTTGTGAAGAGCCTCTTGTCATGTCCGCTGTTGTCCTTGGATCTCTTCGTTCCTCATCATCCTTTCTAGATTCAGGCAACTGCATTTATCTTCTGTACTGCAGCCCGCTGAAATGCAAACACCGACGAGAGCCAAGAGGAAAGATTAAGCTCGGAGAGTTGAGGGGGTCATTTTGGGGGTCTCGGGAGGGTAGCAAATCTGCTCTTGTTTTGTATTTTTGGGCCCGTTTGGACTCTATAGTTTTCCTATAAGTGGGTATCAATGCAAATCTAGAAATGTGTGATAATGGAAAATAATCGGAAAGCAAACAAGACAAATCAAGCTATGGATACGGTAACTCCTAGTTTTGAGAGGCATAGTGTCATGGTGAGGTGGGTGGTGTAGGTACAGCTTGTAGGTTTTGGCACTCGGCATGGAAAGGGCAGCATATGGCCTAATTGGCAAAGGCACTGCCCACCTTTACGTAACCGACTTTCTTTCTGTCGCACCCCTAAAGATATGCAGGGATGAGCTTCATGCCAAAAACCACAGGCTTTGGATTTTTAGCCAAATCCTTTAGAGCAAACCGAGCCAATGGTTAAAGACGTTGAACCAGTACCAAGTCTTTCATCTTTAAACTTAGCCCTGAAGAAGAGACAGAACTTGTCTTGTGGTGGCCATGTTTCACACAGAAATTACGAGATGGTCTTATGTTCAGGTGAAGGAGACTGAGAAACTGGATACACTGGTTTGGTTGAGTACATGATACATTTATGTCGGTGTCTTAAAATCATGTGCCACATGTTTCATGGTTAAATATTTTCCGGACTCCTGAAGAACTGACCTCCTCTACAATCCTGGATTGCTGACGGGAATTCTCTGAAGATCTGGAGTACCTATAAAGAATCTAACTTTTCTGAAAAGCTGCTTTGAAGAACTGGGTTCCTCAGAAAAAATCCGACACCAGTGTAGATCGGGCCTCCTGATGAACTGGACGTTTCTGTAGGATTCTGAATCCTCTGTAGAACTACATTCCACTTCTTAGAAGAACCTGACAAGGCAAAACAAGGCACCTTTGTAGAAATCTGTAGAAAATGTAATATAAAAAAACTTCAATGGTATATTCTGAATATTGGTGCTCATTGGGAACTGGTCTCCTCTGAAGAACTGAATAGCTGGACCCCTAAAGATCTTCTGAAGAACTAAAGTCTTCTGTAGAATATCCCTTCTCTGAAGCTTTGTTCAGTCAAGCCGAGCATGTTATCAGATATCAAAGTGCACGCAGGATTAGCCTTAAATGCACATTAACAGAAATGTTATTGTTGGATCCCAGCTGGACCACATACCAGTTACACAGCCTCGGAGGCCAGTCCGCGATTAGAAAGTGTCCTTGGAGAGGCTTTTACTCTATTATCACACTATTATCATTTAGGAAATGTCGGAGTTGGGATGAAGGATGATTGGGGGTGAATTTTCCACACATAAACACAACAAAATTTTCAAGATTCCAATGTACCAAAATATTCATGGTAATTAGCTATGCCTATTTACTAATAAAGGGTTAGGGTTAGGGTACAGTACGCACCCTTATGAGTGTCCGTCCTGTTTAAGTACGCACACTTGATGCACGCGCACGTTTCTAAGGTTCTTGAGTCTGGCTTTGAGGGTTGATTCCATCATTCCGATTGATATGAACGACTGAATCTCAATAAACCGTGCAGATTGTTCTTGGAAAGCTTCAAGGTTCTCAAAAATCTTCTCAATGGCGCCTTCACTAACTCAAAGCTTCTGCATTAGGGCTGTCTTTCTTGGAGCAGACGTTTGGCTTCACTTTGAGAGAAGGTGGGTTTCTTCAACGTCAAGGCAAAATTTGAGGTTTTCAGGTTCTAGTTGCGTTTGTGAGTGGGCAGTTAACCGTATGAACCTACTGGTCAAGTTTGCAGAAAACTCACATGTTCAAGTCACATGCTACTTCTGACGTACATACTGTGTGTTATACGCAACACATGGTCATAATTTATCCTCTCTACCATCTGTTTGACCAAGCTCTTTCTTTCTACGTCCTTTATGTTGTAGACCAAAGGCTGGTTTGAGAAGGGCTACTGCTCGCCAGCTCTAACAAGACTGATTACACGGGGGCGATCGAGTTTCCTCCTCTTACACACTCCTAGGTAGGGGGCTTGTGGCTCTTCCCCTCATCTGTGAGTGTTTACCAGCTACATCTCAGGGCCTAATGACAGATCAGACCTGGGATAGATCAGGAGGCATTGGAGTCCAGATGTGTGTGTGTGTGTGTGTGTGTGTGTGTGTGTGTGTGTGTGTATGTGCGTGCCCACAGTTGAATCTCAGATTGTGAAGATTAGTATGTCTTACCTTTAGCCTGAATCATGATAAGCCAGCATTTTGGATCTTGGTACTTTGAAGGTCCGGGCCCTTGTGTGTAGGGATCTCTTGTCCAGTTGTGCCTGGATGGATTTTTGTAGTTTCTACCTGTGTCAGGGTCAAGTAAGCTCAATTTTATTGGCTGCAAGTACAGTACAAATCTTTAGTTTTGGATCTGTGAGCAAAATCCAGTTTTTCTAACTCTGCTTAGTCTGTTGTAGTTACTCTCTATACTCTCTGTATAGCTGCTAGTAGCAAATGTATGATTCAAATCTTATTTTTTGTGTTTTTAGCAGCAAACAAAACTCTTCCAATTAGAATCTTCCCGGACCCTCCTACTACAATATGATTTCCTGATGATTAAATAAATGATCTTGAGTGGCTCCTAGGGTTTAATCTGAATGAATCAGTCCAGTCAACTTAGATGTGACCTATCCATGACTTAGACACTCTTTTATCTCTATAATTGCCACTTAAACTTAATTCTCTGGTTTGAAATGAATACAATTAAAAGCAATTTGAAAAGTTTGATTTTCAAAAGACATAAAAACAGACTACTTGTACATAGTGAAATTTCATGTCAAACTTTGGAGTAACAGATAAATATGTTTGTATCTTTAGTCTAGCTTTAGGTGATATAAAGAACTCACGGTTTAAGACTTACAGAGGCTAATATGATTAGTTCTGCATGTAAATGTAACTCCGACCCGGACAAATGTACAAACTGAGCATTTACAGTAGATCTTCTACTCTTCAGACTCTAGCGTCTGAGTGTTTTTAATTATCCACATGTTGATAGTGTCTTTGTTCTTCATTCATTGTGGGGTCGGTAGATAGCATTATTTGCTCTGTTTCCTATAGAATCCCATGTATTTCTTTACCATTTCCCATGCAGTAGCACTGTTCCTTCCATAGTCAGTGTGTTCCATCTAACCCGAGCCGAGATTCCAGTGTGGTACAGCTTAGCGGATCACGTGCCCTGTTGAAGGAAGCTTTCACCGGCCTACTCCTCGGCCCAGCAGGGAATACCAGTGTCTGATTAATGTTCTCCGTTTGGCCACACTCCTCCATCCATTCTCACAGTGGTGTGTGTTTGCACTGCCCCACTCGTAGCTCTTTAGCTTTGATAGATGGCTCGGCTTCAACCGCAGACGAAAACACTTCACCTCCAAAATACAAACAGTGGGGGTTTACGTAGTTTGTCCGATCAAACGCAGTGGCTTGTAGTAAAGTGTGACCGCCTGTGCTGGACTACTGTGTCTGGGTTTACCTCAGTGGATGGTCTTGGTGTGAATTATCTGTTTAATTCTGGCTGGTTGTCCCGTCATCACTTCGGGAAGAGGGTTCTTTGTTGGGTCTGTCATTGGGTAGAGCTGGGAAGAGGTGTGAGATTCTCAGCTGAGTCACACTCTGGGTCTTTCTGTGGAGAGTTTTCTTGTTCTCTTTGCGTCAGGTTCTTCTTGAGGTCTAGATTTTCCAGTGGTAGGGGACTTGGACTTGAGGTCCTAGAGGTTGCAGGTTCAAATCACTTTCTGACTGGTTTTCAAACTGAATGTTCTTGAGCAAGATACTGACACCCACAATTCTGGGCCTAGGCTGATTACTGCTCCATTATCCTTCAAAAGTTTGGGGTCACTTTGAAATGTCCTTATTTTTTAAAGAAAAGCACAGTTTTTGTCAATAAAAATAACTTTAAGCTAATCAGAAATACACTCTATACATTGCTAATGTGGTAAATAACTATTCTAGCTGTAAATGTCAGGTTTTTGGGTCAATTTCTACATAAGTGTTTAGAGGAACATTTCCAGCAACTGTCCCTTCAGTGTTTTAATGCTACAATGTGTTTGCTAATTGTGTCAGAAGGATAATGAATGATTGTAAAACGCTTGTTTGATCATGTCAGCACTGCTGAAAAAGCTGGTTAATGAAGCTATAAAAATGACCTTCCGTTCAGCAGGTTGAGAATCTGCAGCGTCCCATTTGTGCGGTTGATGAAACGCTCAAAATGGCCAGAAATTGAGAACGTTCCGGTGAAACTCAACAGTCCATCCTTGTACTAAGTAAATAACGTGTGACTTTTCATGCAGCACACAAAACTGTCCCCAGGTGACCCCAAACTTTTGAACGGTGGTGTATGTGCACTTCACTTGTATGCTAAGTGCAATTTCGATAAGCTCCCTAGTGCCCAATCTAACAACCACCTCACTTTCCCTTTTCACTTTCAGCTTTAGGTCCCGAGTTTCTGGGATTGACTCCAGGTTCCAGTGAGCATGAAATGGGAAAACGGGTTTTAGAAATGGATGGGATTTTTCACATTTTGTTCTACAAAAACAATTATCGGTCAACCGTCTGATGCTTCACGGACACTCTTGGCTCAGTCCAGCAGGGGCATTTCTGACAACCGGATGGTGAGAGATGTTCTGGTCTGGCCTCACCGGCGGGTGTCTGATTGGATGTATTGCTGTGGTTTGGGCGCGGCCCATGTTTGAGGTCCTAGAATCCACATAAAAGCAGTGCAAGATGTTCTTCTGGCCATCAATTCAAGACAAGCTGCTCTAATAGTTGAAAGCCCGTTTCAATTAATGCTTCATAAACATTTTAACAAGACGATGAAATGAATATACGTACACTTGAAGTAGTTCTATCAAAGTTATTATGTTGACGCATGCGATTAATTTTAAATGCTTAATCGTGTCAAGTATTTTTAACGCTGTTAATCACAGAGTTTTTTTCACTAACGTTTTGGGGACGTGTTTGTGTCACCAGGTGTGGCTCATTATGATCAGAAGTGATTGTTTTCACCTGCTGCTACTTAGGCACAAAGAGTTTAAGGACAGACATTTGCTTGTCTTATCGATCTCGTCTCCGTCCGCTGTGTTTTGAATGTTCTTGAATGGACTTGTTAAAACTGAGACTCGACCAGCTTTTCCCTTTTTACAGACGCAGTTCCTTTTCAACTGCAAATAACTTGCTCCTCAGAATTCTAGGTCTGAATTCTCTGTTCAACAAGCCGCCGCTTTAGATTGATGCGAATTAGATAAATAGACAATACTGTATTTACTTACACTTATATTTAAAAACAGACATTCATAGCTTTATGTAGACATACTGTATGTTTCATGTTAGAGTGATATGTTTTTCAGCTGACAAAAAGGCAAAAAAAGCTTTAGTTTTTCACGTTTAGTTCACGCTTTTAGTTTTTTTTTTAATTACTATTATTATTTATTTATTTTATTTTTTTCATCAACACAACGTACACAACATAAACATATGAGATTTGTTACATAAACACAACTTATTAAAATTGTAACCTGAAATAATATGTACTTCAAACTTTCAATTGATGTATAACACTTATATGTAAGACCAAACGTGACTTTTTTTGTGTGTTTAATTTTGAAAAATGTGAGACTCGACCTCGGATGGTTAAAAAACAAAGAAAATATATTGCAAACTGAACAAAAATTATACCAAATTATATTGCAGTATTAAAACAAGTGTTTATTTAGTGTTGAATTGACATTCATATACATATTACACCTCAATATCCAATATTACAAGCTTCAGTCATTTAATTGCGATTAATCGTTATTAATCGCAGTTAATTTGGTCAGGGAAGTGCGATTCATTAGTTTAAAAAAATTAATCGTTTGATCAGCCCTAGTTTGAAGTCTTTACAATTCACATGTGGTTGCTTTCCATTTCTCCAACTGTATCTTTGACAGTCTAGTTCTGCCTGTAAGATCTCCAGGTCTTTCCTCTGTCTGCATTTAGACAATTACCGCTCATTAACCTTCCTCCACATTAAGAGCACGTCCTCGGGCGATCTTCCTCGTCTCAGGGAGTTTTATGGCTCCGCACGTGGCGTTTTACTCCAGCACGAGTCGGGCTGTCGAGTGTTGTGTTTGTATAGTTTGTCAGGGTGAAGATCTGTGTGTGTTCAGAGCAGGATTGTGGTTGTAAAGCTTTGCGCTTGAGTGCTAAGACGCTGACGGAGTCTGTGCTAATGTTTGCGTGACGATTTCAGGGACTTTGATAAGGTTTGATTGATGGCTGAGCGACGTAGAATTGTGAGTTTATTTCAGATTACATTGACAGGAAACGTAAATGTTGAAATGGTCTGGGGAAAATCCCATGGGTTTAGGTTAGAGTGTCTGTGTGTTCTGCTTTGTGATTGGATGGCCACACTGCAAAAAAAAACACAAAAATAGTAAAACAAAACTTAAATTAAGTAAAATTATCTGCCAATGGATACGACTTGAAGCTACTGTATGTTCTTAAAAGAAGCAAATTGATTTTTCTCTCTAAATTCTAAGCTAAGAAAAAAAAAAAACAAATGTATTTTTTACTTAATAAATTCTTGACAAGCTAAAATACATTTTGAAATTAGACAATCTGTTATTTTGCTCGTACTTAATACTTATTTAATTTCTCTTACAAGATAAATTAACTATGTTAGGATTAGGGGTGATAGATGTCTTTGCTTATTTCATGGAAAAAGCACTTGAATTTTCTTGCTTAGAAAAAAATGTCAAGTGAAATTTTCTTATCTTAAGAACACAATGTTTCTCAATTTAAGAAACTAGCTACTTTTTATATTAAAGCAAAATAGAACACAAACTAAAAAGCAGAAACAAATCTACCGCGTGACGAGATTTTTTGGTCTTGTTTTAAGTCAAATTTTTTCCCTCATTGTCAGATAATATTACTTGATTACGTTTTTTT
>CM051500.1:2478675-2495115 GCA_028031935.1 Paedocypris micromegethes | reverse complement strand
CTAGTTGGGCAGTAAAATGATCAAAGCACACACACACGCACACACATACACACACACACACACACACACACATACACACACACTGCAAAAAATAAAGGCTTGACAAGCCAAAAGATGTTGAAATTACACAATACATCTCGTTTTATTTCAGCAAGATAAATGAACAAGCTTAGAATCATGAGTAAAAGATCAATTTGCTCGTTTCAAGAAAATAGGAATAATTTTACTTGATTTAAGTCTTTTTTTGTTTTGTTTTTTATTTTCTTGTTTTTTTTTTTCATGTGCATTTTTTGCTGTCCACTGTGTATATATACACATGTCCATCCATGCATCTGTCCATTTTCTAGCGCTTACTCTATTTCTGGGTCACATGGAGCTAGTCAACTCTACTCACCATTTTTCTACTGCCTATTCAGCTATTTTTGGTCAATTTTTCAAATGCCTATTCAGCTGAAATCGGAGACCTAGAGGAAACCCACTCTAGAACAAGCCTCAGAATCACATCTCGAGTCTCAAACGGGTCCGTCTTGCCCACTGTGCCATAGTGCCACCCTATAGTTGCGCATTTTTAAATCGAACAACCTATTATAATTTGTCATACGATTGCGATATAGTTGTAAAGCGATTGGAGATTCACACGCACAATATTTGGTGTCAATTGGCACTGCTGGTCACCCAATCAGCCATTTTCTAAACCACTTTTTCGATTTCTGTGTCACTTAAAGTTTGTGCCAATCACAGTCTGAAAATGAGATGGACACAATTAATTGATGGACAACCAACTTGGGGCAATTTTCCACACTGCAAAAAATTAATTCTGGGCTAAAAAAATCCCAAAATCCAAAGCCAAAAAAATCTTGAAATTGCACAATAAATCTTGATTCTTTTCTTACGAGATAAATTAACTCTCTTAGAATGAAGAGCGATAGATTAATTTGAGTGTTTCAAGAATGTAGGACTTGTTTCAAGCGGCCATACCAAATAAAATGTTCTCACCCCATTGGCAGACGATTTTACTTGATTTAAGTCTTTTTCACTCCGTTTTCTTATTTTTTCATGTGCATTTTTTGCAGTGCAGACTCTAATTCTCCTGCAAAATCCGAGACTTAGAGGAAACCCACAAAACTTGAGTCTTCATGCTGTGAGACCCACTACCCACCGTGATGCCCACCTTTGCTTTTCGTCTATCCAAGGCTTAACTATAAAATACAATAATCCTACGACTATTCTTCCTGTCTGGAAAGCATGAGAGTGTTGAGGTGAAGACGATTATACGAGTCAGTCGAAGCTTGGCCGTGTTTAGTGACTCGACCTGTGTGTCGCTATAAACCCTCGTGTCCTGCTGCTCCACAGCTACTTCAGAATTCCAGAGGTTGGAATCTTCCAGAAACGTTTTCCCGGTCGCTCGTAATGCTTGACAAAAATGTATATAAACTCTGCCTCAGGAACACACACACACACACACACATACACACACACACACACACGCTCCGCTTTATCCTTCTGCCCTTGAGACAGGAAGCGTTCTGTATGTAAAGCATGTGTGTGCGGCCCACAGGACCCGAGTGAGAGCAGTTGTTTTCATGATCTCTTCCCTGAAGTCATTACTCTGATATGATGAGCAGAGGTTTATTAAATCCCTCTGCTGGCAATTATACCAGTGTTTTGTAGGTACAAAGACGCACATGAACCTAATGAATATTAAATATTTGAAAAAAAAAAAACAAAAGTTAACCAAACAACCTAACTAACTAGCTAACTAACTAACTAACTAGCTAACATTTAGAACATGTATTCTTCATTTATATACGTATGATTTATACAAGACAGGATGAGATGAGACCATGAATTTAATTATTTTAATGAATATTCAATACTTATTGAAAAGTTAGTCTTTTAACCAAACAACCAACTAAATAGCTAACTAACTAACTAGCTAAAATTTAGAACGTGTATTCTTCATTAATATACGTATGATGTATACAAGACAGGATGAGATGAGACAAGACCAAGAATTTAATGAATATTAAATAATTAATGAAAAGTTAGTCTTTTAACCAACCAACTTACAAACCAACCAAATAATTAGCTAACTAACCAACTAATTCACTAACTAAACAGCTAACATTTAGAACATTTATGCTTTATTTAAATAATAATGTATTTAAATCTTTATTAAAATAATTATGTAAATATTCAAACGTAATTTTTTAATAAAAAGTTAGTCTTTTAACCAAGCAACCAAATAACCAACTAACTAACTAACCAACCAAACAAACAACCATCATACTAGCTATAACTAACTAGCTAACAATTAGAACATGTACGCTTTATTTATTATAAGATAAGATAACACGGTTATTTGTTGCTGCAGCAGTACAGCTTTTAAATAAAAGCCTCAAGCTGAGCCAAAGAGTATTTACAATTTAATATCTGTTGAAAGATAGGCAAAAAGATTTCTAAATCTATGCACACATGTATATTGAAATTGCGCTGAATACGGATATTGCACAGAAAAGAGATATACATATAGAATTGACACTCAAGTTGGATATTGCTGTGATTTCTTGGTAATTTTGGAGCCTAAATTCAGTCAAACAGTGAAGTTTTCCTCAAGTCTTCATGGAATTGGTGACTTGTAATGGAGTAAATTTTACAGTAAGGCCTTCGTACTTTTACTCAAGTATGATTTCAGGCACTCTTTACCCGACACGACGTGTGCAAGCCATAATAATCTCCTCTAGGACGTCTACTTCATCCCAAGCAAACTGGACACGGCTATCGGATCTACGCATTTCCATTTGTGACCGGACATGTAATGAAATTCTGCGACACTGGAGAACTGAAGATGGATTGTGTAGTAATACTGTAATAATCCATTTGGTGAAGATGGCCGTCTTTGTGCGTATTGTTTAAAGAGCGAGGAACAGCTTTCTGCAGGATTGCTGTTTAAAGCTGCTCTTGTTTGGCCTCTGAAGATGAAAAGCACAAATATCGTTTTTTTTTCCCCTTCGGTTGGTGTGTTTGGCTCACGTCCAACGTTTGACTCTCGGCTTTAGTTTGATCCAGGTTCCACCAACAGAGGCGAGAAGCAGCAGTTTAATGGGCGTGACCTCGGACTCTCCTTATCTCTGGACGTCTCCGCTTGACTTCCTTCAGTCCCAGCTGCTGGATGAATGGACTTCAGTAACTGGAGCTTGTGAAGACCGGCGGTGGTGTTGTCGACAGTATCTCTCATCAGCGACAATGTCGGCCACTTTAATGACGTGTGGAAATCTTGGCTTTCTACTGGAGGCAATTTATCATTGTTTCTGAGAGGCTGTATATGGCTGGAAGCTTTAGACCCCAATAAACACAAACACACACATACACACGGGGCGTGAAAAGAAAGAAAGAGAGAGAGAAAGCAAGAGAAATCAAGAGAAAAAGAGAAGGAGAAAAGAGAGATTGAGAGAGAGAGAGAAAGACAGAAAGAAAGAAAGAATAGAAGAAAAAGGGGAATAGAGAGAAAAAAGGGAGAGAGCAAGAAAAAGGAAAGAAAGGGATAAGAGAGAAAGAAAGAAAAAATGAAGGAAAGAAAGAAAGAAAAAGAAAAAAGAAAGAATGTGAGAGAAAGAGTTTAAGAGAAAGAAGATAGATAGATTGAGAGAAAGAAAGAAAGAGAACGAATGAACGAAAGAAATAGAGAGAAAAAAGAGAAAAAGCGAGAGCGAAAGAATGGGATAAACAGAGAGTGAGAGAAAGATAGAAAGGGATAAAAAGAGAAAGCGAGAGATAAAGAGAGAAATGAATAAATAAAGAAAGAAAGAATGAATGAATCAATGGATGAAAGAAAGAAAAAAGGAATAGAGAGAGAAAAGGGAGAGACCGAGAAAAAAAGAAAGAGATAAGAGAGAGAAAGAATGAAAGAAATAAAGAAGGGAGAAAAAGATGGGAGAAAGAGAAAAAGAAACAATGAAGGAAAGAAAGAATGAAAGAAAAAGAACGAAAAAAGAAAGAACGTGAGAGAGAGTTAGAGAAAGAAGATGGAGAGACTGAGAGAAAGAGAGAGAGAAAGGAAGAAAGAAAAAAATAGAACGAACAAACAAACAAATGAGCATAAGAAAGAAATAGAGATGAAAAAGAGAGAGATCGAGAGCGAAAGAAAGGGATAAACAGAGAGAGAGAGAAAGAAAGAAAGAAAGATAGAAAGAAAGGGTTAAAAAGAGAAGAGAGAGAGAGAGAGAGAGAAGAAAGAAAGAAATGGATAAAAAAGAGAAAGCGAGAGAGGGGAGCGAAAGAAAAGAGAAAGAAAGGATAAAGAGAGAAAGATGAGAGAGAGGAGAGGAGAGAGAGAGAGAGAGAGAGAGAGAGAGAGAGAAAAGTAAGTATGGTCCTTTAGGGATCGTATCTACTGTAGATTGACCTTATCTGCATTTAACCATCCAGTGAAACGACAGACACACACCCGGAGCAGTGGGCAGCCTTACCCTCCACCAGAGTTAATCAATAAAGCGCATTATACTGTATCTTCATCAGCATGTAGTTTAAACACATATATATATTTCTTTCAAACCACCCAGACACTGGAAGTGGTTCTCAGTCATCTACAGTAAACCCTTTCCAGTTTTTGGTCTCCACTTTAACTGCCGGACTTGAGCGTAATGAGGCCTGATGTTCTGGCACGGCATCGATCACGTACAGCGGTTTATTCTCCAGGCGGAACGAGGGATTAAACTCATCACGGAATAGAAACGGCAGCTGATTTGAGAGCAAAGCCATGAACGTCAGCCCTTCAAAACCACACTGCTCTTATCTGCTCGGTTCCTCCATCTGAAGCGCTGAAGCCATTAGGACCAGCTGCTTTAACCAAAGTGGAAGATTGATTGTGATTCCTCCGCCTGGCCACGTTTACGACAGGATTGAAGATCTCCGCTTCATGAAGTCGTTCATGGCCGCTGGAGAACATCTTCAAGAACATCTCTCTGTTTTCTCAGGTGCGTGGACGTATCTCTGTAATGAAACTGTGTTCTGCAAACTTTTTTTGTATATTTATTCGGGGTTTTGTGTGTGTGTGGCCAATGTGAATGCAACCGAAAAGTAGTTGGATTGTAATTATATTGGAATAACAAAAGGACAGGGTGTTTTTATTATTAAGGTACTATACAGTATATATAGTATATATATATATATATATATATATATATATATATATATATATATGCTGCAATTTATTTACTTGGTAATTTGAATGTGATTACAATGTATCAATCATGTGACAGCTTCTTTTTGTTCTTTCACAGTAGCCGAAATAATTTAATTTTAATGATATATTAATGTCATTAACAAGTAATCTGAATGTAATTGCAATGTAATTATAGCAAGACTCTGTCATTCCAACAATAGCTACATTTATTATATTTTCTGTTATGTGTTCTATATTGGTTTTTTAAATATACACCAGCTTTTACTTGATGTATGCTGTACTGTGTGTGTGTGTGTGTGTGTGTGTGTGTGTGTGTGTGTGTGTGTGTGTGCGTGCGTGTGTGTGTGTGTGTGTATGTGTGTGTGTATTGTCCTCAACCAATTTACCGTATTCACGTGAATATAAGTACCCCTCAGATTTTTCAGGCACAAAATAAAAAACATATATTTTTTTTGTTTTTGTTTTTGGCTAAATTACGTGAATTTTCTCTTTAAAATACTATTTTTTAATTATTTAATTTCGTTTTGCTCCGAAGCTTTTTCAACTGCTGGTCTGGTTTTCAAGCGCTAGCACGTTAGCCTTTAGCACGGCGATCTACTGGATGCAATATGGTCTGTCTGTTCAAATATTAATGATTGTATTGAGTTTAATCTTACTTCTTCCAGTGTTATTTTGTCCCTGTTAAATGTTTGCCCTGTTTAAGACGTTTCTAATGGTTCTTTATTTCTGTTATTGAGCTAGAACCATTATTTAAAGAAATGAACGCTTATATTTACGTGAATATTTGAAATCGCCGATTATAAGCACCACGCAGGTTTTTGAGCCGCTAAAATTGGAATAAAACATGTGCCTATATATGCGAAAGCACGGTAATTTCACTGTAATTACATGGTTATTATATTGAGACGGGGTGTTTTTGTTATTCTACAGTAGCAGTTGAAGACAATCCCGATGGTGAAGTTTCTCAGCGTGAACTACACAGAACTACATTAACTACACACGAACTTGAACAACGTCTCCAGAAGTTTCTCCCAAGGTTGGAAAGTCTAATCATGTCCAACCGAAGAGAAAAAAAAGAACCTGGCTTGATCCAATCTAGGTTATTGATGGGCTTAGTTCACCAGGAATGAGCAAAGATGGCGTCCATAAAAAGCCCATTACTGCAATCAGAGGGAAATATGAAAAAGTGGGATTTCATCTGTGGGATGTTAGCGTAGAAAAGCTTTCATTAGCCCAGAAAATGACCCTGGAGATGGAGGAGAACGTGGAGAAACCCGCGAGCCCGAGGATCCATCAGCGGCTAAACTAGTAGTTAGAGGAAAGTCGGGAGCGGGAAACATTTTTCATTGCTTTTGCGCTTGAATGTGGATGTGTGTCTGCTGACCATGTGCTGATGTTCTGTTTCTGCCAAACTCACTTTAGAGATAAAAGAGAAGGAATAGATTCCGGAAGTTTGTTGTTCACCTGAATTGTGATAAACACGGTTTGTGACACACACACACACACACACACAAATGGAGGTTGACACACAAATACACACACACACACACACACACACACACGTGCAGGCAGACACCGATATACGCACACGCAGGCAGACACACACAAATACACATACACACACCTGCAGGCACACACACACACACACACACACACACACACACACACACAAGCAGACATAAAGACAGACACATACAAACACATGACCAGACACAAACGCAGTCACACACACATTCGCAGAAAAACGAACAAAGAATGTGTATGATTACATAATCCAATTAATAATCATTCAATATCTTACACTAAAAAATGAATTGAATTATCAAAACATAAATAAATATAAAACACACTCACACACACCCAAACGCAGGCGGATACACACACACACACACACACGCAGGCTGACATACACACACACACACACACACACACACACACACCTAAACACAGGTGGACACACACACACAAACGCAGGCTGACACACACACAAACACAGGCTATCATACACACACAAGTTTAAGTTCTGAGCATTTGTAAGGCGCTTTTCAGTTTCAACTGTCTCAAAGGGCACAACACACATACACACACTCTGAGACACAGAGACACACACATATACAAGCAGACACACAAATACACAAACACACACACACACATGCAGGCAGACATACACACACACACACACACACACACATGACCAGACACACACACACAGTTACACACACATTTGCAAAAGAACGAACAATGAATATGTATAAATAATTACATAATAAATCAATTAATAATCATTCAATGGCTTACATTGAAAAATGAATTATCAAAATATAAATAAATATAAAACATACACTCACGCACACACACACACACACACACACACACACACACACACACACACACATTGATTTTGCTAAAAAGACACATTGTGACAGCACACACGTTTGTTTTGTAAGTTTATTCTCTAGTTTTTTTTTTCCCCCCTTGCAACATATTTTGGCTTTTTAATGTCGCAGTAGTTCTTCAATAACAATCGTTATTAATACTACTGTCTGTTACCTTTATTAACTATTAGCAATTATTAACATTGACTTAAAATTAGCTTTGTTCTAATTTTGGTAAGTAAAAAATATAAGAATTTGTTCTGAAAACAAAACTAATATTAGTGAATAAAAATGTAAATATATACACACACAATGTGTGTGTGTGTGTGTGTGTGTGTGTGTAATTTTTATGTTATTTATTGTAACGTATAACATATAAAAACAAATGAAAAACAATTTAAAAAATAACAATATATATAAGAATATAATAAAAAAAAATACTAGCGAATAATTAAAGCGCACTAGTGAATGTTCTGTTGAGTGACACTTGGCTGACCGGACAGTGGAATATCTTCAGGAACGCCGAATGTTTTTCCAGCCCGGCGAGAAGAGTAGAAACGCCGCTTTCTGTTTATTACTCCTCCTGATCTGTTTCGCTCGTCCCTCGTTCTTTATTTACATTCCCTGGAGCATTTGACGTGACAGCGAGTGTGTAATCCCACATCACGCAGACAAATCTCACTCTTTCCAGCCTTTTCGTCCTCTCGCTCTGTTGCTATTGATTTTCAGGAAATGAGCTTTGCCTCTGTTTGCCGTCCAAGGATCTCACAGTGAGAATAGCATGAACATAACCAGATGATCTGCTCCAACAAAGCCGGTGCTTCTCATTTGCAGAAATGGACCGTAATGTGAATTTCTGGATTGAGCTACTGAGATTTGGAGATAGTGGAGGTCAGGTTGGGTTCAGAGGGTCGTGAGGAGGATTCATCGAAGCCAGTGCTTGGATTGTACTTGACTTCATCTGGACAAATGACCACTGATCATTATCTGGACAAATTTGAGCTCGAGATCATGAGAACGGTCCTGAAATCAAGACAAACAAACCAAAGCCTTTTTTTTTTCTCCCAGTTTGTGTTTTCTTAACCTTTTCTATTATGTTCGGGGCAAATTGACCCGTTTTCAAAGTTTAAAAATATTTTTAAAATACTTAAGTGTTTTTTCACTTGGAAACTTCTCCTGATTGGCTTATTTGGTGTAATTATCATGTCAAAAATATAACAATTCAATTCACATGTTTGTAACATCACGCTACATGTTTGTTACAAAGATACTGTTCGGATCAAATTGACCCGTGTTTCAAGTTTAGAAAAAAAAAAAATACTCTAAAGTATTTGACGAGTGACAAAAAAAATCAAAATTCAGTTCTAATAATGATAAATTCATGGATCATTGAGATTTTAACTTTCCTGCTAGTTTTGTTCTTTCCAAATGTATTATGTCGCAGCTCTTCTTGTCATCGACGTGGGCTGATAAGATTACATTTATTTTCTAAAATATGCTTGCATTTAAAAAAAAAAAAAGCATTTTTTTCACTTTGAAAGTTCTCCTGTTTGTCTTAGTTACATATAAGCAAAAAATGGTTATATAAAAAAAATAGTTGACATATTTGTAACGCCAGCTACATGTTTCTGTTACATGTTAAATAAATGATACATTTGACCCTTCAGACTATATAGAAACTAAAAAAGAAAGTCAGAAAGTTCAAATACTATTTGTTTCTTACACACACACACACACACACCACACACACACACACTCTCTCTCTCTCTCTCTCTCTCTCTCTCTCTCTCTCTCACACACACACACACACACACACTGTTTTGGGCAACTATTTGGCTCCGGACACTTATATGCATAATAAAAGTCCCCCGTGTCACAATGTCCCTGAACATTATCGATGTTCCTCTGAAACAAACACAACAGAAGGTTCAAATGTGACTCGGAGCCAGCAGAAAAACAAACATGGCTGGAGGAACATCTGAGGGTGACGTCCCCCAGGAGCCTGGAATCAGAGTGACCAGAGAGAGACCCCTGTGACCCCCCCCTCGCTCCTGATGTGAGAGGTCAGAGGTCACATGGCGCTCCCAGATGAGAGAGACAGGTAATGGAATGGCAGGTTTCGGCCAAGCAGAGCAAATTGCGCTTATCACATCTGAACATGGAGGAAAACGGACGATTGACCTTCTCCATTCGATGGCCATTATTGGAAAAAGCCCTGGAACGCTTGAGACAGCAGCCCGAGATTCAGCTACGATTCATTTAAATAGGATTAGTGTGACAACAAGTTTTTTTTTTTTTTTTTTTTTTTATCATTTTTTTGTACTCCTACCGTATATATGCAACAAACAAATGGATATTATTATGTTTCACTTTAGATTTTACGTCTTGAATTTTAATCAATAAATTATTAAATTCAAATGTATTTTGGTTCAAATTTACAAATTGAATTTCAGTTGGTCTGTTGTTTTGTTGTCATGGATACAAAGATTCATATTAACAAACTGTTACAAATATTTTATTTAAATCATTAAAATGTACAGTAGTCTAAATTAATAATGTATTGCGGTTAAAATTAATCACAACTTTATTTACTTTCAGAGACACTGAACCAACTTTACAATTTTCCTTTTTCCAAATTAAGTTAAATCGGAAAAGATAAGCCCAGGTTAATTTTTGTTAAAGTCACAGTTTGATCTAGTAACATAAATCCATTACTTTTGATTTCACAATATCAGTTATCAACAGTTAAATGTCAATGTTAATCCACGCAGCAAACAAACCCATTGTGATATCTCAGACGTTTCCTCTTGATCTAAAAGCTTCTATTTGTATAAATGATTGAAGGCCATTTTTTTTCTGGGGGTCCATGTGAAAAAATATAATGAAATGTCGAATCAAAAGAGAAAAGTGTGTGAGTTTTTTAAGATTAATTTCTGCATTTTACCATCATAGACCTGATTTGGTCTGGTCTCAAATAGTCTAATCAGATCTGGTTTTGTCTGGTCTAGTCTAGTCTGATCTGACTAAGTTTGGTCTGGTAAATTCTTGTCTATTTTGTTCCTCAATCTGGTCTGGTCCAGTCTTATCCAGTCTAATTTGGTCCGGTCTGGTCTAGTCTAATTTAGTCTAGTCTAGTCATGAAACAAGGATAGAAAGTGAAACGGTGCACTGCAAAAAATAAATTCTCGACAAGCCAAGTAATCTTGAAGTTACTGAATAAACATCTTTTTTATACAAGATAAAGTAACTAATCTAGAATTAAGAACAAACGATTAATTTGCTCATTTCAAGCTGTCTTACCAAGTAAACAATCCTCACCCCATTGGCAGATCATTTTATTTGGTTAAAGTCTTTTTGACTGATTTTGTTTTATTGTTTCTCGTTTTTTTTCATGTGCATTTTTTGCAGTGTAATTTAAGTCTTCAACGTCTTTGATTTAAGTCTTTTTTTACTCATTTTGTATTTTTGAAAAAAAAAAATATATATATACAGTTTCATATAAAGCCTAAAGAAGACAGAAAGATTAAAACATTTGAACAATAACTTTATTTCCATGCATTTAGAGCAGGGCAGTCAAAGTTAACGCGTTAACGCACGCGTCTCGTTTTTGGACTGTGTGCCTGTCTTTTCGTCCAGAAGCTCCTCATCAGCCCCTCAAACATCTCAGCGTGATGTTCTACAGGCGCTCGTCTCTCCTCTGGCCTGTCTGTCTGCTCTCTAATGAAGACTGTCAGACAGCATGTGGTCTCTGGCGTTGGCAGACCCCGTTTCCCCCCAACAAATATGATGTGATGTTTTCTCCCGTCTATTTTTCCACGAGTGATGTACACGCGCATTGAATGTGAAGGTAGTTTCCATTTGACTCATTGATTTCTGCAGTTCTGGTTGTAATTAGCTCTTGGATTTCTGTCTGGTCTTGTTAGTCTCACTTCAGACGGCCAGAATCGTCCACATGTGGTTTGTTTCGACAGAACGCACGACTCGGCAAGTTACGACAATATAGAATCAATCACTTTATATACATTAACATTATACATACACATTATACACTCTCCATCTTATTCCCTTAAGTCACTTGTCCGTCTGTCTCTCTGAGATCTGTCCATCTATTGTCTCGTAATGTCTGTCTTTCTGTTTGTTTATACTTCCATCCATCTACCCGTCTATTTATCTAACAGTCTGATGATCTATGTGTCTGTCTGTCTGCCTGTTTTTCTGTCTGTCTCTTCTGCTTAATTATGGTTTTCTTAGTGTCCTTTTTTTCATTGTCTAAGTTTCTGTCTGTCTTTTGTCTGTCTGTCTATCTGTCTTTCTTTTTTTTTATTTCTCGTATTTGTTTATTTACAGTATTTTTTTTTTGTCTGTGTCTCATTTTGTCTGTCTGTTTATATTTTATCTATCTATCTCTTTGATTATTTATTTTCCTCTTTGCTTGTACATTTTGATTGTTTATTTATGTTTGTCTTTTGTGTAGCAGTATTTGTCTTTGTTTATTTCTCTATGTTTTTGTCTGCTTTTTACTTTCTCAGTCTTCCTGTTTTTCCTCTTTTTTAAATGTTTTTTTTGTTTGTCTGTTTGTCTGTGCGTCTACCCATATATCTATCTGTTTAACTGTCTTTCTATCTATCCATCCATCCATTTGTCTGTCTCTTTCTGTCTATCCTTCCATTCATCCATCCATCCATCCATCCACCAATTCATCTATCTATCTATCTATCTATCTATCTATCTATCTATCTATCTATCTATCTATCTATCTATCTATCTATCTATCTATCTATCTATCTATCTATCTGTCTGTCTTTCTAACTGTCTTTCTATCTGTCTGTCTGACCATCTTTCTGTCTGTCTGTCTTTCTGTCTACCCATCCATCCATCCATCCATCCATCCATCCATCCATCTATCTTTCTGTCTTTTCATCCACTCAGTCTATCTATCCAAGTCTATCTATCTATCTATCTATCTATCTATCTATCTATCTATCTATCTATCTATCTATCTATCTATCTATCTATCTATCTATCTGTCTCTGTCTGTCTGTCTGTCTGTCTGTCTGTCTGTCTGTCTGTCCAACCCACCAGCCATCCATCCATCCGTCTGTCTTTCTGTCTGTCTGCAAGTATGTATCTATCTGTATCTGTCTGTCTACATTTCCATTCCATTACAAAAATTAAAATTCACCTTGAGTTTTGATATTTTTAAGTCTGAAATGTTTTTTTTTTCCACTCTTTATCGTTCAGGTCCAGCCAGATTCTTTGTCGCTGAACTGTTTTCTGGACGGAACCTTCCGGCTTTCCGACAGGAACGAGTGTGTGCCCAGCTGATGGAGTTGATCCTGGGGGGATAGAGAGACGGATCCCCCTTATCTGCTCTTCCCTCCAGCAGCACCACTGCAATCAGAAGAGCCATGAGACCCCGGAGAGCAGCATCCAGCTTTTACAGGAGGTCATAAAGATCGTCTCCATTAGGCAGACGCTTCAGTCTCAGCACCACTATTTATTTTACAGTCTTTCAGCGCTGAGGTCACTCCAGACTCACTGTCTCTCCACTGGCTGAGATGAGATCAGACGTGCTCACGTAAAGCTCTCTCTCTCTTTCTCTGAGCCCTCCTCCTCTTTGTCTCTCTCTCTCTCTCTCTCTCTCTCTCTCTCTCTCTTTCTCTGAGCCCTCCTCCTCTTTGTCTCTTTCTCTCTGTCTCTATCTCTCTCCCACCTTTCTCTTTTTCTCTCCCCTTGTCTTTGCCTCTTTCTCTCTCTCTTTCTCACTCTCTTTCTCTTTGCCTGTCTGTCTCTTTCTCTCTCTCTCTCTTTGTCTCTCTCTCCCCCACTTCTCTCTCTTTTTCTCTCTGTCTCTCTCATTCTCTGTCTGTCTGTCTGTCTGTCTGTCTCTCTTCATTCATTCCCGATTTTCTTTCTCCCTCTCGCTCTCTTTCCCTTTCTTCATTCTTTTTCTTTCTGTCCTTCATTGTCTTTCATTGACTTGCTTTTTTATTTCTGCCTCATTTTTTCCATTTCTTTGTCTTTGCATCAATTTACCTCTTCTTTTGTCTTTTATCCTCTCTATATACCCTCTCTCTTTCTTTATCTATCTCTTTATTAGTCTCTCTCTCTCTCTCATTTTTTCTCTCATTCTCGTCTCTTTCACTTCCCCTCTCTCTCTCACACTCTTCTTTCTCTCTTTCTTTTTCATTTTTTTCTTTCTGGCCTTTTTCTTTTTCCCACCCTCTCAGTTTTTTCTTACTCTCACTCTCTTTTTTTCTCTCCCATCTTTCTTGTTTTATATTTCTCATTTTTTCTTTCTTGCTCTCTATCTGTTTATCTCTTCACTTCTTCTCTTTTTTATTCTGTCTTTTCATCTTTTTTCCAACTCTATTTTTCTTTATTTCTTTCTCTGTCTCTACCTCTTTATTAGTGTAGCTTTTTATATCTCTCTGTACCACTTTCTATCTTTCTATTAGTCTAATTATATTTTCTCAATTTATATCCCAACAGTCTTCTTATCATCTTTACACTTTACTTTCACACTTTTAAAACTTGTCATTTCCCACATACATTTTTATACGGGTTTCTTTGAAATTAGGCTGTTTTTGCCTAAAACGTGAACAACTCGCTCGCTTTGCTTTCACACTGTTTGTTTGTCTTGAGGTAAAGCCGAAAACGAAGCTGAATAATTTGAAAGCCAATGGTTGTGTGAACGTGTGGCCGAAAAATAAATCTCATTTGGAAAGCATTTGGAAATACATACGTACGAAAAGATCCATAGGTTCTGTAGGACAGACTGGATCTCACACAACGGTCTCCTCAATGTTCTCGACGCGAGGGAACCTGGATCTCATTAGTGTGTGTTGACACGAGCTGCGCAGTCTGACTTCCATCGGCTCTGATAGATCACGCCTGGACTGCGAGCAGGTATCGATCAGTCGACTCTACCCTGTAATAAAGCTCAACAGGGGGTGGTCTCCATGTTGAGACTCCCCACCACGATGATCAACTATGAGAGTCCACGACAATCTTCACGCTGTTTCGCTCATTGACTCTCGTGTAGAGCTTAGACTGACAGTTCTGACGGACAAGGCATCACGTCTAATAGACCCCTGGAGCCAGAAGGGGCGGAGAGAAGAAAAGCCCCTCCCCCACAGACATATGTTTAGGAAGGGTCTGAGCTCATCACCGTCCCTCATTATCCTCTTTAACCCCCATCAGCAGGGTCTACACGCTCGGGACATGTGCTTTGGTTTTAGGAACATTCAAAACTCACGGTTCAAAATCCGTGTCAAATAATGGACCGGAGTCAAAGAATCTGTTTGATATTGCGGCTTGGTTTGAAATACACTCGGATTTGACGGATCATCTTTAGTTTAAAGTTGCATGGTAAATCGCTATAGTCAGTTTAAACAATTGAACAAGTCAAAATTTTCACTGATTTTTTGGCCCAGCAAAAATGTCAGTCGAGTTTAAAGGCAATTTCCACATTGTTTCGCAGAGATTTTGGCATGTGAAATGCATTGTTTCTTTCTTCTTTCTTCTGAAGTCTACTATCTAGCTAACTAACCAGCCAACTAACTAACTGACTAACTAAATAATTTAATACAGTAATAACTAACAACCTAAATGACTAACTAACTCATAAAGAAAATTCAGTTTCATTTCAGAAGTTGTTCCACAAAAATATACATATATTTAAATAAAATAAATATTTCAAATTAATAAACAAATATTATAATAAATAAAATAATTTCATCTTTTTCATATTCTTAATATTTCTATTCTGAGTATATAATAGTAGATGGCAATGCAATGCAAAGGTTAATTAAATATTTGCCTTACAATTTAATTTATTAATTCACTGATTTATTTTTATTATTTTTTTGTGAAGAAATAAAACAAATAGTGATTTCAGCTTTTGATTTTACCTCGCAAATGTACATGTTTTTTTTTCTTCGGGGTCCCCAGGAAAACCCCCTGATTTAAAGTGCCTGGCTGATTTGTGTAGCTACATTATTACTCTCTACGTCTTAATTAGCGAGCGACGCTGGAGTAGCGGATCTGCCCCCTGAACCTGCTACTTGATGAAGTCACTTCCAATTTCCCGTTCGCTTTCTCCCCCCCGACTCCTCCGGTGCCTGCCATGTTCCATCTGCTGGAGAAAAGACAGACAATCAGGCCTAGATTAATGCATGACTTTGTCAAAAAAATGATGCTATAATAATCTTCATACACGACTGATTCAGTTAATGGAGAGAGAGAGAGAGAGAGAGAGAGAGAGAGAGAGAGAGAGAGAGAGAGAGAGAATTGAGTAAGAGTGAGTGACTGAAAAGTAGAGATGAAACTCGAAGAGAGAGCAAGACAGAAAAGAGAAATCAAGAGAGTGAGACCGAGCTATACAAGAGAGAGCACAAGTTAGAAGAGATCAGACAGAGAAGAAAGACTGAGAGAGAAAGTATTGAATAAAAGAGTGAGTGACAGAGAGAAGAGAGAAACTAGAAAAGAGACTACATGAGAGATATAGGGGGGAAAAGCATAAATAAATAAAGAGAGAGAGGGAGAGTATTAAGTACAAGAGTGAGCAACTGAAAGGAGAGAAATTAGAAAAGAGAGCGCCTGAACGATAAAAGGGAGAAAAGCATAAATATAGATAAAGACAGAGACGGAGAAAGAGAGAAAACAGTAAAAGCAAGAATGTGCCAGATAGAGAAGAAAGAATGAGAGAGAGTGAGTGAGTGAGAGAGTGTTGAGTAAAAGGGATGAGCAACTGAAAAGGAGAGAACCTAAAACGCAGAGCAAGAAACGAGAGTCAATGAGAGAAAAACTGAAAAAGAGGAACTCAAAGAGAGAGCAAGAAAAGGTTGAAAAAAGGGAGAGATGGATGGATGGATGGAT
>CM051500.1:2419492-2478659 GCA_028031935.1 Paedocypris micromegethes | reverse complement strand
AGATAAAGAGTAATGGATAGAATAATGAAGAACAAAGTTGGAGAAGAGGGAATGAGAGAGAGAGAGAGAGAGAGAGAGAGAGAGAGAGACAGACAGTAACTTTACACTTTTCTCACTCATAATGAAGTTTTCAGTTATTTTGAACTGGTGGTGTGTGTGGCACTGCTGTTGTTCCAGTACATCTCCTCTGGTCTTCTTCACAAAGCCGGCTCTTGTCCGTCTGTCTGCGATCGATTCCGACGTGACCCGAGATAATCCCCGTCACATTCAAACACAAGCTCACACACACTCGCCGTGACCTCGTCTGGCGCTGACATGTCCGTCCATGAACCACAGGTGCATCGTGGGTATTTACTCGTCCCAGCATAATTAGCACAGCGTTACCTGACTCAGGTCAGCGGCGGGTCCGGGTGAAACCGGAGAGATGTTCCACTCGCAGGAGGTCAGAGGTCGAGCCGGGGTCAGCAAACAAACACTGACGTAAGGGTCCGAATCATGGAACAGGATGATGTTGTGGAGAACAGAGCGAGTATTCACGTTACTGCATGAGTCATTACTGAGCGAGTGAGAGGGAGAGAGAGAGAGAGAGAGAAATAAAGTGAGTGAAAAACAAAGAGAGACTGAGAGAGAGAAAAGACGTGAGCTAAGGTGAGAGGGAGGGAAACAGTGAGTGAAAAACAAAGAGAGACTGGGACAGAGAGAGAGAGAGAGAGAGAGAGAGAGAGAGAGAGAGAGAGAGAGAGTGAGAGTGAAAAAACGGAAAGACCGAGAGAAATAAAGTGAGCTAAAGTGAGTGAAAAACAGAGAGGAAGACTGGGAGAAAGAGAGAAAAAGGGAGACAGAATGTGTAAAAAGAAGATAGAGAGAAAACGAGAGACGAGAGAAAAAGTGAGAGAGAGAGAGAGAGAGAGAGAGAGAGAGAGAGAGAGAGAGAGCGCAGTGTTAGCTCTGTGCTCGTCTGTCTGGCCTGTCAGTGACTCTGAGGTTTGTTGGCTAATCAGTCTCATTTTGCCTCATTAGCTGCGAGTGTGTGTGTGTGTGTGTGTGTGTGTGTGTGTGTGTGTGTGTGACCTCCATCAGACTGAGATGATGTATTACAGGGCCAATCGGTGCCGAGCAGGAAGGAAACACATGTGGTGGAGACGAGAGAAAACCAGTCACACATACGTATGGTGGAGCAGTGGGCAGCGCCGTGTGTGTGTGTGTGTGTGTGTGCGCCCCGCTCCACAGTGTGTATCCCACCATAAGACCACAGTTGCTAAGTCCATGTGACCCAGAAATGGAGTAAGGGGAAAAAAACTGATACATGGATGGATCGGAAATGAGAGAGAGAGAAGAAGAGGGAGAGTAATACTAATGGGTATCAATAATAATAATAATAATAATTATTATTATTATAATACAAATGTGAAACTCGTTTTTATCATTTGTGAGAATATGGAATATTAGACTAAAACATTTAATTAAACATTTTTATATTTTAATTTTAATATTTATATTATAATATTATAATAATTTTAAACATTTACGTAATTGTCATATTGTTTGAGACAAATGTATAGAATTTATTTATGAAATAGAAATGAATGCATGTATTTTCTACATTTAATACATTTATTAGAAAGATATACGCCAAAAAAAAAAAAACTTCCAAAAAAAAAGAATCCCGATATTGACTTGTAGTGAGTGTGTTGCTCTAATGCTAATGAAGCTCGAGTGTTAATCTGCCCTTCCTCACCTCTCAGTCCCGAACCATCTGCACTTTATCAGATTCATCTCCACACTGCTCTTAAAATAATCATGACAAGAATAATCTGTTTAAGTTGGCAACGAGTTTAGAAAGCGACCTCGCGGTTCCTTCGTGAACACATCCTCCCTCGGGGAACGTTTCCCTCATCTTGTTTGTTTACAATCGGAATGATTTTCCAGTTTTTTTTCCCCTTCTCAATCCTCTTTTTCACCGAGAGGAAGTTATTGAGGGTGATAAAGGCTAATCTAAGCAGCAGATCTCCATTAATCGTCTATTTCCTCTCAGAGTGCGTCTGAAATGGAGCTGCCTTTAAAGAATTCGATGTGTGTTTGTGTGTGTTTGTGAACAGACGTGTCACGACAAGCTCCGCCAAGCAGATCCATAGGGGTTTTATTGCTGGGAAACACACACGTGCCGCTTCGGAAAAAACACTTTGGCTTCGGAATTCAAGCGACAGAGTTGCTACATTGTGACGAAATAACTGCAGGTGAAAATTGTAACCACGAATTAACACTGTAACAATTCAAATGTCACAGAGAAGCTACAAAGTCTCTGTTTGGCTTCACTTGCACATTCACGTGGTTTATGTCAGTGTTAATTTCGTGTTAATCATCGTCTTCGTCAACGACACTTTTTCCCACTTCCTCAAACACTTTTTTTGACGAAAATGAAGCGAGAACTATATAAAATCTCCTGCTTAGGGGCAAAAACTACATTTATTGACACTGTGTATTTTTATATGTTTATAGTTAACTACGTATTCAGATTTCTTATACATAGCAACTTTAGTAAACATTTAGAATATATAGCACTTATATTTTTGTCGACTAAATATATACTGTCATTTAGTCGACTAAAATGTTGTGGTGTTTAGTCGTCTAAGATTAGACTAAAACAAAAAAATATTAATGATGACTAAATTTAGACTAAAACAAAACTGAGTTTTAGTCAAGTCAAGTTTTTCTCAAAAAACGAAGCCGGCGGCCACACTAAACTAAGTCTGCGATTCGAATCCGTAAAGCTATCTGTGCACGATTTAGAAAAAGGAGAAAATAGGGAAAACAAGCAAAAGATAAAGGTCTGCAACACATTTTCCTGTATCCATGTCATCAATAAAGGACTATAACGTGTTTCATAAACGGAGAAGAAACGCATCCTTGAAAATTGCTTGAATATATTTATATATATTTTTTCAAAATACATATATCAATATATGGAACAGTTTTTTTTAACATGTTTTAATATATACATGCATATATTGTTTCTTATATGAATTTCATAAATGAATTCATGAACAATAACTATATTTTCATGTATTTAACGATATTCAACCAAATAGTATAAAAATATATAACAATATTACACTTTATATGCAAATATAATAAAAAGGGGTTAGGGTAATTATAGGGCATAAATAAATAGACAAATAAATGAATAAACATATACATATATAAATAAATGTATATTAAATACTATAAATTAGTATATTACACACATTTATATGTTTATATAAATGTGTGTAATTTATATAAATGCATTTTACGTTGCGTCAGATTTTACATTCAGTTTGTGCTCACCCAGGGTGTCATTCAATGTAGAACAGCCTCTACTTCCTCGTCTCTCAGCCAATCAGCAATCAGATCTGCCGTGGCGAAACCATAAAGACCCGGAAATCCGAGAACAAGAAGTGGCGTTGATCCGTGAGTAACAAACCAGAGACTAATCTGTGACTTTGTTGCTCTAGTTACAGTAACATGATCCAATTTCAAGGAAAGAAAATCACCTAATGGTCGGAGAATAAGAGTTGCAACTGGGAGGTTGCAGGTTTAAATCCCGGATTACACATAAAACCGCCACCTCATTCTTGCTCACTGTTCTGGAAGTGTGTGTGTGTGTGTGTGTGTGTGTGTGTGTGTGTGTGTGTGTGTGTGTGTGTGTGTGTGTGTGCGTGTGTGTGTGTGCGTCACATTAAAACAAACAAACACACCAAAACAAATCCAATACATAACATCTTTAAAATGGACACATTCCCGGTGTTTGTTGTGCAATAGTTGCATTTATTTTTACTAAAATCACATTTGTAACTTTTAAAATAATCTCTGGCCGCAAATAAAACTCCAGATGTCACCAAAAGTGGCTGAAAAAATGAGAAATGGAAAAAAAAAGTGCTGTAAAATCTTTGAGAATATGCAAATTGCAGAGATGTGTTTTTGTCTGCACACGCACACACACACACACACACACACACACACACACACACACACACACACACACACTCAAAATATACCACATCAAACACACACAAAAAACACACAAAGTTTCTCGCTCTTTCTCTCTCTCTTTTGCTCTGTCTCATATTCTTTTTCTCATACTCTCTCTCTTTCTTTCTTTTTCTCTCTTGCTCTGTCTCTCTCGTTTTCTTTCTTTATCTCTTTTTCTTGCTCTCTCTGTGTCTCACCCTCTCTCTCTCTTTCTCTCTCTCTCTCTTGCTCTGTCTCTCTCATTTTCTTTCTTTATCCCTTTTTCTTGCTCTCTCTGTCTCACCCTCTCTCTCTCTCTTTCTCTCTCTCTCTTGCTCTGTCTCTCATTTTCTTTCTTTATCTCTTTTTCTTGCTCTCTCTGTGTCTCACCCTCTCTCTCTCTCTTTCTCTCTCGCTCTTGCTCTGTCTCTCTCATTTTCTTTCTTTATCTCTTTTTCTTGCTCTCTCTGTGTCTCACCCTCTCTCTCTCTCTCTTTCTCTCTCTCTCTCTTGCTCTGTCTCTCTCATTTTCTTTCTTTATCTCTTTTTCTTGTTCTCTCTGTGTCTCACCCTCTCTCTCTCTCTCTTTCTCTCTCTCTCTTGCTCTGTCTCTCTCATTTTCTTTCTTTATCTCTTTTTCTTGCTCTCTCTGTGTCTCACCCTCTCTCTCTCTCTCTTTCTCTCTCTCTCTTGCTTTATCTCTTTTTCTTGCTCTCTCTGTGTCTCACCCTGTCTCTCTCTCTTTCTCTCTCTCTCTATTTCTCTCTTTCTCTTACTCTTTCATTTTCTCTCTCTCTCTCTCTCTCTCTCTCTCTCTCTCTCTCTCTCTCTCTCTCTCTCTCTCTCTCTCTCTCTCTCTCAGAACATCACTTTTATTGTAAAGACTGTGTTGTTAGTGTGGGAGTTAGAAGGTAGTTTGCTCTTCTGGTGGATCAAGACTGCTGATTTAACCTCTCCCTTACTTATCCTTCCAGACATGTACAGAATTCCAGCTATGACTGACCCCGGAGGTCAAAGGTCCCGACCTCGGAATAGCAGCGGATCACAGGTGTCCACCTGATCCCAGGGAGACGGAATGTTGCAAGGTGGACAGATATGGTGGATTTAGATAAACTTATCCCAACCCTGATCTCTGACCAGAAGACCAAACGCTGGAATAATCGTAGACGATGTTTGTGGACTGTGAGGTCACGTCGGACTTCAAGATGTTAAAAATACTGTCTGCATTTTGCAACTTCACGGTGTGTGGCTTCTAGCCTGAGAAGACCAGACGCTTTGAGTCACTGCTGTCAAAAGTAGTTCCAATTATTACTCAAGTAGAAGAATATATACTAGTAGTCCCATTCATTACTCAAGTAGAAGAATAGATACTAGTATTCCCATTCATTGCTCAAGTATAATAATGAATACTAGTAGTCCAATTTATTACTCACATAGAATTATATACACTAGTAGTCCCATTTATTACTCAAGTAGAAGTTTTACATACTAGTAGTCTCATTCATTACTCAAGTAGAAGAATATATACTAGTAGTCCTATTTATTTCTCAAGTAGAAGTTTAGATGCTAGTAGTCCAATTCATTACTCAAGTAGAAGAATAGATACTAGTAGTCCCAATTATTACTCAAGTAGAAGAATAGATACTAGTAGTCCTATTTATTCCTCAAGTAGAAGTACAGATACTATTAGTTCCATTCATTACTCAAGTAGAAGTACAGATACTAGTAGTCCCATTCATTACTCAAGTAGAATAATGATTACTAGTAGTCCAAATCAGTAACGCTGTTTTTTTTTTCAAATACAAGAAGAAAGTATAGATATATGCATAAACATATGAGTAGATGAAAATTGGCAAAAGTATATGACTCAAGTAAAGTTTAAATAAGCCAAAATTCTAAAGTGAGTAAAGTGACCAATAATTTTTACTCCATTACTTGACCCCTCTGGAAGTAAATGGTATTTTTGGATGCCTGTTTTGATACTGGAAAGTTTTGAATCCTCCACGTGAAAAGCCCAAAACAAACGGATGTGTATATGTGGCATTAGCTGTTTATGCATTATGCCTTGGTCTGCCTATTAATTTGCAGATGTGTGCAAAAATGTAGATCTTCTCAGCTTTTTCTTCCTCACTTTTGCCGTTCAAAGCAAAGCAGCATCTTTAATTTGGCAAGTTTAACACATTATAGAATCACCCCGAGGGTCCGAGTGTAACGCTCACACTTTCTACCTTCGTCATTTGCATATTCATTTAGTTTTGCGATGTGTGTTTTTTTTTATATATCAGTGTGGCTTTAGACCTAAATAATCCATCTCTTGTTCATTTTTGGGTCATGGGAAGCTGGAGCCAATCCCAGCAACTCTGAAGGTGGGACACGCCCTAGATTGGTGGCCGGCCAATCACAGAGTGGGAGACATTCACACTCTCACTCACATTTATCGGTAATTTTCCAGACTCTAAGTCACCTTGATGTTTATAGACGGGGGAGGAAACTGGAGACCACTTGACTACTGGTCAGAACCAATTTTACTACTAAATTTTACTTTATAATATAATAACTTAATTTTACTGGATTGTAGAAATGCAATTACAGGCACCAACCGATTAAAACCGACAGTCGCAATTCACTTTCTTTAGCAGAAACAGTTCTGAGGTTTAACGCAGTGCTATCCTTCATTCACTCATTCCTTTCATTTTTCTTGCTTGGTGGCTTTCGGGCTGTGTAAAGGGTGCATTGACATGCTAAAAGAGGCGATCTGAAGCAAGCATGAAGTAAAACACAGTGAACACAACCCCCATCACACGCTCCAGTCCTGTCAGAAGCGGAGGAGCGCTTTAAAAAAATTGAGCATTGGGAGAGAGAGAGAGAGAGAGAGAGAGAGAGAGAGAAATAGTGTGTATGTGTGAGTGAGAGAGAAAGAGAGAGAGAGAGAGAGAATGTGAGAGAGCGATAGAGAGAGTGTGTTAGTGAGAGAGAAAAAGAGTGTGTGTGTGTGTGTGTGTGTGTGTGTGTGAGTGAATGAGTGAGTGAGTGAGAAAGAGAGAGAGGAAAAGTGAGAGAGAGACAGGGAGAGAGACAGAAATAGGGAGAGTGAGTAAGTGAGTGAGTGAGAAAGAGACAGACAGAGATAGTGAGAGAGAAAATGTCTGAGGAGAGAGATAGATAAATAGAGAGTGTGTGAAGAGAGAGAAAGAGACAGACAGAGAGAAAGAGAGAATGTGACAGAGAAATGGAGAGAGATAGAGAGAGAGTGAGGGAGAGAAAGAATGTGAGTGAGAGAGAGAGAGAGAGAGAGAGAGAGAGAGAGATACAAAAAGTAAACAGGAGCTGAAAGAGCAACATTTGTAGAACAACAAGTTGCAGTGAGAGAACGTCGAGACGTAATCATAAACCTACAGAAAGATCTCTGAAAGTTCTCTCAGAGTTCTCGTCTCTTGAAGATTTGCACGTTTTGAAAGTCAAAGCTTCACACATCTTAAGTTTGTCCTGAAAAGAGTCGCCCGTCTGGACCGATGGGCCGTGCTGAGGGTCTCTGAGGGAAACTCTGCTTTGTTCACATGAAGAAGATGCTCTCAGCAGGGAGTCGCTCCAGCTCCAGAGGAAACATCTCCACTGCTGGAGCTCACTGACAATATGACCTCTGTCTGTCTCTCTGATCAGTCTGTCTGTCTGTCTGTCTGATCAGTATTTCTGTCTGTCTGATAAGTCGGTCTGTCTGTCTGATCAGTATTTCTGTCTGATCCATTTTTCTGTCTGTCTGTCTGATCAGTTTGTATGTCTGTCTGATCAGTTTGTCTGTCTGATCAGTATTTCTGTCTGTCTGTCTGATCAGTATTTCTGTCTGTCTGTATGATCAGTCTGTCTGATCAGTATGTCTGTCTGTATGATCAATTTGTCTGTCTGTCTGATCAGTATTTCTGTCTGATCAATATTTCTGTCTGTCTGTCTGTCTGTCTGATCAGTTTGTCTGTCTGTCTGTCTGTCTGTCTGATCAGTATGTCTGTCTGATCAGTATTTCATTCTGTCTGTGTGTCTGATAAGTCGGTCTGTCTGTCCGATCAATATTTCTGTCTGTCTGTCTGATCATGTCTGTCTGATCAATATTTCTGTCTGTCTGTCTGTCTGATCGGTTTGTCTGACTGATCAATATGTCTGTGTCTGTCTGATCAGTATTTCTGTCTGTCTGTCTAATCAGTTTGTATGCTTGCCTGTCTGTCTGTCTATAATATGTAAGTATTTATCTTTATAGAAAAAAAGATGTAACTGTCAAACTATGCATTACACACACACACACACACACACACACCACACCTACACACAACACACACACAACACACACACACCCCACACACACACACACACACAACACACACACACACACACACAACCACACACACACACACACACACAGAGTCCTAGTCATGGAACTTGTTCAGACACCCAGGTATCTTTTAGTAGACGGAGTTTTAATACACTCTGTAACTTTAAAAGGTCGGGGGATGGAGGTTGAGGGGTCGGGGGGGGGGGGGGGTTGTGGGAGGGGGCGCTTTTGTGCAAAGAGAAATGTCTCGGGACCCCCCCCCCCCCCTTCTCATGAGGATAAGATGGGCAAACATGAAATCAAAGTGAAACAGCTCTACAAAGGGGTGGCAGTGAAATGATTAGAGGAGGGGATGGAGGGGATGGAGGGGCTTCTTTTCTCTTGTGGCTCCGTCCCAAAAACTGCTGGGCCCCACCGCGCCATACAATGATCCCTAATACAGAAAGCGCTTGTTCCGCCTGCCTCCCGGTGGCATTCCCAGTTATTGTTCACAGCTGAGGCGACGTCTACACAGCCGCTATAGGGAACGTATGTTTGATCATGCGCATTCCACGAACGCGAAGCTCGACGACATCAAAGTAAACAGACACGCAAGTCACCAAACCTACACTGGCGATCAAAAAAAACATTAAAATGTCTATACTTATGAAAGAAAAACACTGTTTTTGTCAATGATAATAACCTTAAACTAATCGGAAATGCACTCTATAATAGCTATATAGCTGTGAATGTCTGGTTTTTGGTGCAATATCTACATAAGTGTAAAGAGGAACATTTCCAGCAAGAAGAAGAAGAAGAAGAAGAAGAAGAAGAAGAAGAAGAACTGACCTTCTGTTAAAGAAAATGAGCGTTGAAATGCCTTAAACGTTTAATATTAAGTAAGCTTGAATCGCAGATGAAAACGGTTAAGTTGACATTTTCTAAGTGTGTGTGCGTGTTGCTCAAAATCGATTAGAGCAATACTACAACCTTGAAGGAAGCAAACGTCTCGCAAACTTCCCGTAACTGTCTCTTTGCTCCTAACTATGTCATGTCCTGATGTGGCATTCTGAGATTCTTCTTCACACTCTCAATAATTATATATGGTGATGTTTTTTCTCATCTGCAACTGATTCCTATACATTTCCTGGCTTGGGCGCAATAGTTGTTATGTCTACGATCGACCTATCTTTTCGCTTCTGAATAAAGATTATAACTGAGGAGCAGACAGAAGCTCGAGAGGCTGGTCTTGGAGAACGGCTACGAAGCTTGGTCTTGCTACTCCTCTGTGATTTTAAAATTAACTTTGATTATTGTGTCGTGTGTTTTATTTCTTGATAAAGTACAACAGCTTGGGCAAAGAACCAGTCATAAAGGGTTTTGAACCCAACACCATTGAGCAGGTTGAGAATCTGGGGCATCACATTTGTGGCGTGAATCAAACGCTCAAAATGGCCAGAAATGGAGAACTTTCAGGTGAAACTCCACAGTCTATCCTTGTTCTTAGAAAATAAAGTTTGACTTTTCATGGAACACACAACATTGTCTAAGTGACCCCAAACTTTTCAACAGTAGTGTACAATCTTACCGAGAAGCTTCTAGTCACACTAAACCTCAATCGTACAGACCAGCTCTAGTGGCGTTGAAGGTCGAGGGGAAACTTCAGCGTTGGATCTGGATGGATCAGGCCAAAGTCATGAATTTCACTTGCGAAGATATTGCTCCTCTGAACAAAACGTCCTGTGGTATAACGAATAACCGCAAGAAGCAACTGTGGAATTCTTTTGACTTTAGGGACAATTATCGATCATTTATTGGAGTCAGTAGAGCCATTTTGTGGAAGTTCTGATCCAGTGGTGGGGAGTTTCATCTACCTAAGCATTGCAGGTTCGAATCCCGGTCCATCAGGTTTCACAACTGAGTGTCCTTGAGCAAGACAACCCAGGGCTGCCCACTGCTCCGGCTATATTATATATATTCCCTCTCTTTACTTTTGTTCTCCCATCATAAAGCCATAAAAGCACCAATAGTGAACTTGTACCAATCTGGGTTAGTTTCCATGATACTGGAAGGTCATTTGTTACGATTTACGTTGAATTTGCGTTGCGATTATTCAATGGATAAAAAATTGATTGCAAACAGTTTTGAAGAATAGTACTAAAATAAGAATTATTTAGGGCACTTAATATTTGTTGCTTGTTTTGTGGTCATGGCCTTGTCTTCAAATTACAGAGCCGAACTAAATTAAGTTTAAGTTTGTTTATATAGCTCTTTTCTTAGTTCCAGACCAATGCAAAGTTGCTGTGTGGAATTAGGGGGAAAAATTATTTAAAGAAGAAAAATGTCTAACATTTTTACACCATTTTTTGGAGAACAAAGAACACCACTAATGAATGACTCGGTACATTGTGGGCGGAGTTTTCCCGGGTCTTGCTAATTGACTTCACCTGACTTATCCTGTCATGTGACCAGTCAGGACCTGCACACAAGGAAGATGGTGTGTTTGTTTTCCATCTGTTTGCTGTTTCATGGTAAGAGAATGGATTTTTCCTGTTGGTTTGAAATAGTTAAAAGTGTTTTTGATTTTCTGGACGCGTATGCAAACTATGGTGTAGTGTAGCTAGAAATGAAGAGCTGTAAAACTTTGCTGAAGCTTAATTTTAAATCGGCTTTTACGAGTCTCTTGGTAGGGCGATTTCATGCCTTTATGAGGTTTCATTTCAGTCTTATTTAGAAGAAAGGCGTTCTTGTCTTTATGTGTGTTTTTCAATCCCGAGAGAGGACTCTGTAAACTCGTGGTGTTAAAAATATGTTTGTGAAAATAGTTGTGTGCATGTTGTTAAATCAAACGGCGCAGATTGACTCCCTTATTACCTGAGGTTTGTAGGAAAGACCTGGTTTTGCTTCCTGGGCCAATGAAAACCAGCTTTTTCTTCTTCTAAATGCAGATGTTGTACCTTCGGCAAATCCTCCACCCGGTAACCAGTATGAAATAATCCCCGGGTTTTTTCGCCGACTGGAAATAAGAGGGTGTGATTGGGCGTGTGGCGAGTAACTGAAGCCGCCTTTGTTCGGCCTAGTCAGCCGTTTGGAGAAAAATGCAGACTTTATAAAACTTATTTTTAATGTTCTGGAATTTTTTCTACTGACAAATATTTGAGAGAAATATTTGGCCTTTTTTGTTCAAATATTTGAGAGAAATATTTGGCCTTTTTTGTTCAAATATTTGAGAGAAATATTTGGCCTTTTTTGTCCAAATATTTGGGAGAATTTCATTGCAAATTTCTGAAATAACCACTGACCTCTTTTTATGTACTTTTTAATATATTAATTTTAATAAATTTTAATAAATTATACTAATATATTTAGTATAATTTAATGTAAACACAGATGTCTAGTCTCTTTAAGCAATACTGTATTTTTTTTACTGTGTACTTACACAATATATGCAGACAACGTTTTTATCTACAAAGTCTTTTTTTTTTTTTTGTTTTTTTACTAAAATAATTTAGTATCATAAGTTCTGTTTTCACCTTTTTGTCCAAATATTTGGGAGAAGTTCATTGCAGATTTGTGACATACAAAATAACCACTGAAGTGTCCGTATGCATTTTTAGACTTTTCTTTTAATGTATCATTTAACTGTCTACGTACTGAGATCTAGTCTCTTTCAGAAAAGAGAAGTTTTTTTTTTGTACCGTGTACGTTTTTCCACATACAAAGTTTTTTTTTTTCTTCACAAAATATTATAATAATATAAGTTTTTTTCCACTTACTAAAATAAAGTAATGTTATAATTAGTTTAGGGCTGCAAAGCTACTCATTTATATATAGTATATATACTTTATAAAAGTTCTTGTTCTAAATGCAGATGTTGTACAGTCGGAAAATCTTCCAGTATGAAATAATCCCCGTTTTTTTATATATAAGAGGGTGTGATTGGGTGTGTGTCGGGTAACTGAAGCCGCCTTTGTTCGGCCTAGTCAGCCGTTAGACATTGACCTGGTAAACAAGAGCAAATCCTAAATAAACTGGAACCCGTCACCAGACGTGTGTTTTACTTACTGCTCGCTTTGTACACGGGTTGCATATGTAAACCTTTCATCGCGCGCGTGTGTGTGTGTGTACACTTGATTTGTCTTACACACAGGTGTTTTGGCTCTGAGAATGATTAGTGATGATGTCACACATGAGGTCAGAGCAGCGCCAGACGCGTGTTTGTTAGTAGTAGTCACTTTCTGAAGGAAACATGCTTCTTACACGCTGTTTACTCAAGCGATGCTGATGTCACCGTCTGAGTCTGTTACACATCAGAGCACGAGGAAGGAGTAAAGAAACGTATCCCTTTACTTTATCCCTAGATCTCTCCAGCATTCTCTAATATTCTGTCTCTCTGTCCGTCCAACATGTCTGTCTGTCTGTCTGTCTGTCTGTCTGTCTGTCTGTCTGTCTGTCTGTCTATCTATCTATCTATCTATCTATCTATCTATCTATCTCTGTTGTGTCTGTCTGGCTATCTATCTACCTGTCTGTCTGTCTATCTATCTACCTATCTACCTATCTGTCTGTCTGTCTGTCTGTCTGTCTATCTATCTATCTATCTATCTATCTATCTATCTATCTATCTATCTATCCATTTGTCCATCCATCTCTATTCTGTCTGTTTGTCCAATATTAATGTCTGACTGTCAGTCTATGATTATCTCTTTGTTTGTCTGTCTCTCCATCCATCCATCCATCCATCCGTCCATCCATCTGTCCATCAATCTCTTTTGGTGTGTCTTTTATATCTATCTATCTATCTATCTATCTATCTATCTATCTATCTATCTATCTATCTATCTATCTATCTATCTATCTATCTATCTATCTATCTATCTATCTATCTATTCGTCCATCAATCTCTTTTGGTTTGATGGTCTGTCTACCTATGGTTATGTCTGTCTGTTTGTCTATCTGTGTATCTATCCAACATATTTATTTATCCATCCATCCATCTCTCTCTCTCTCTCTCTCTCTCTCTCTCTCTCTCTCTCTCTCTCTCTCTCTCTCTAACCATCACCAATATTCTACCTGTCTGTCCCTCTATTAACGTCTGTCTCCCTCTATCTCCGTCTCTCTCTCTCTTTCTCCTCTCCTTCAAACAGATGCTCTTGTCATTGAGTCAAGGACTCTTGAGCTGGCGAGGTGTCCTCACACTGGAGTGTGTAAAGAGCAGCTGAAGTGGCACAACACGGACACTTAAACACTCCAGCGAGCGCGAGGGGAAGTGTCAAGGTATTTGTCCGGCGATTAACATAAGTGCTTTCCTGTGTTCTGGCGCTGGCATAACTAATTAAAAAAGCCAATTATCCCACTCAGACTGGATTTCCAAGGGACACGTTCCGAAGCTTAGCGGACATGTTTAATCTGTTTTCACCAGCTCGCTGGCTTAGACTGACTGTATCTCGGCTTATCATCGGATCGCATCCCAGCGGACCTGCTGCGCTCTGATTGGCTGAGCTGCTCATACATATGCAGCATGGAGCAGTATCTCGTCTTAACATTAGGCAGCTCCTACACTTCCTCGTGCGTTGATATTTACGGATTTGTTTTGAGAAAAATGTATTTAGATTTGGAGACTTTACAATCTTTTCAAATCTTTTTTAAGATTATTTTAATTTTTATAGATCTGAAAACTTTATTATGGAAAGTTTTAGTTTGGAAAACTTATTTGGAAAGTTCTGGAATTTTAATTTTTTTACAAAATATTAAAGGGAAATATTTGGCTTTTTTGTCCAAAATATTTGGGAGAATTTCATTGCAGGTTTGTGAAATTCACAATAACCGTTGAAGTATTTGTATGCATTAAAAGATATGTATTTAATGTATCATTTAATGTAAACACTGATATCTAGTCTCTTTAAGAAAATATTGTATTTTTGTACTGCGTATTTTGTCTATAGGCTAAGTTTCTATCTACATTCAAAGGTTTGTTTTTTTATTTTGCTAAAATAAATTAATATTATAAGGTTGTTTTTTTTTCTCCTCACATTTTTGTCCAAATATTTGAAAGAATTTCATTGCAGATTTGTGAAATTCGCAAATGTGTTTGAATACATTTTTAGAATTTTGTCACACTGTCTCTTTAAGAAAATACTGTATTTTTGTACTGTGCATTTTCTCTACAAACAATTTATGATTAACTAAAAATAAATTAATGAATTTAAGTTTTTTTTCCCCTTACTAAAATAAATCAATACTACAATAAGTTTAGGACAGCAATACATACGATACATATAATTTATAAAAGTTCACGTGGCAGAGTATTATTTGTACTGTCGTATCAGCTGCTGACGACACCACGTGTGATTCTGTAGAAGCGTCTGCGTTCTGATCTCCGGCTGAAGGAATGTGTCCGTGGAGTCGAACTGAGTCCGTGTCTGGACTTTTCCATCCTCCGTCCTGCCATGACAGATCCACTGTAATCTTCCAGATCAAAGAAGAACGACCCAATCCTCTTCACATAATCTGGTGTGTCGGGACGACTGTGAGCGTAACGTGGGACCAGGAGAAGATCTCGCCCACTTATAAGCTGCGAATGTCCAGTCGAGCATGTGACGTGAACGATTTAGGAGCAAAATGAGTGTGGTTATTATTATTTTTATTGGTATTATTATTAGTAGTAGTAGTAGTATGATATTGTTGTTGTTTTTATACATGTTTATTTCAATTAACTAACTTTATGTTAATTTGCGTGTTGTTTTAATACACGTTATGTACGTACGTCCATATACATCTTTTAATGTACACGCATATATTAACATATGAAAAATTATTACAGAGAGATACAGAGAGAGAGAATATCGATTGCCCTTTGTACATTGGTAAATAAGTCTTGAGTGACAATTTATTTCAATATAAGTAATATAATATATATGTAATTTGCAATATTACAAAATGTGTGACCTTGTATAAATGTGTCACGAAATCTTGAAATTAAACGAAATACATCATAAAATAAAAAGTGTTACAAAAATAGTTCACGTCTTTTCTACGAAGTCATTCCGCGCATTTCGCCAAAATCACGCATATAATAATATGCAAAAACATAAGAATTCACGTTTCCAAGACAGACAGTGTCAATTACCCTTGTACATTTGTAAATTTGTAAACGTCTAGAGTGACATTTTCTTTAAAAATATAATACATTATAAATAACATTATATGTGTATACACATACACACACAAACACACATTTAGTACAAAATGTATAACCCTTCTGTCCAAAAATCTTGGTTCAGGTCTCCTCCGAAAATCCGAAAAATACGCATATAATAATTTACAAAAACATATGTATTGTACCTATCAAAGACAGACAAGCAATCATAGATAGACAGCGACCGAGAGAGAGAATTGATTGCCCTTTGTACATTTGTAAATGTCTTGAGTGACATTTTATTGAAATATATGTAGCATTATGTATGTATCACAAGTAACAAAATCGTGTCAATCTATCATCAAACAAAAAGTGTTGCAAAAATAGTTCCCATCTTTTCCTACGAAAATCATTTTGTGCATTTCGCCAAAAACAAACGTTCTCCATCACGGCAAATGTGAACGATGAATTCGAATTGAAGCCGCGTCGTCTCTTCGGCGTTTAGAAACGTCCCTGTTCTCAGCCTGCAAATGGAGTCTCGCCATTGTCCCCACGACGCTTGTGTAAAGGGATTATTCCTTCGAGAAGCTTGATTCACGCGTCACAATGAGCAGATCGAAACGGAACAGTCGAGCTCAGGAACGCCGCCGTCCGACAGGCATTTGAAGAATTAGCATTAGCATATCGCGTCCGACAGCTCAATCATACAGCTCGGCCCGTGCAGGATCAGGCCTTTGATTCTTCTAAGTAGGGAACAATTACAGACTGTGTCCCGGCACGTTTAGTTTTTTTTGGGTGGGTATAATCCGGGCGTACAGTATTCCTCTCACACAGATTAGCATCGGACAGACGGCGCGCGGCGTGTCGAGGTGATGCCTGATTCTGGGATTGTTTTCCTCTTTTCTACACTAAAAATACATTAAAAACGTGACGTGCTATTTACGTAAAAAAAAAAAGCTTGGTGACTTATGTCACGAATTCGATTTAAGTGGTTTCTCAGAGCTTCCTTTTTAAGTAGAACGTACTTGTTCAAATAAGTGTTGTGCGCAATCTTGACATTTTCAGCCTGACGTCATTCGTTTAATAACTCTTAGTGAATTGTGCTTTTTCATTATGTGCTTGCTCACTGGTCATGGTCATAGTGATAGTCATAGACATTTTCTTAACACCAACTACTGATGAATAAAAAGCAACAATCCCCTTAGATATTCACACGTGTGCTTTGAGAGTTAATACTGTGAAAAGCACCTTACAAATGCTCCGAACTTGATCTTTAATTTGAGAAAAATGAGACCTAATTTTCTCAATTATTTCAACTTCAAATTTTATTTGTCACATACAAATTATACGTGGTACAACATGTACTGAAATGTGTTTTTTGGTGATTCCAGCATTAAACCTAGGGATTGGGGGAAATACAATAAAAAGATAAAGAATAGAAAACGATATGCTTTTCAAAATGTGCAAAGGTTTTTTTGGTTTGGTTTATTGGTCTGAATACTAAAGACTCGATTGGCAGAAGAACAACATTTTCATATATTTCCTCACAAAGACTTTTCACTCATTAGATAATCTTCTCTATTAAGACCTTTAACAGCCAGGAAACAAAAGTCTCAAATGATCAGAGATTTAAACAGAGTGAAATCAACCACAAGCTCATTCTGAAGAGCAGTAGACACGTTGACGGTGAGACGGTTATTTACAATATTTAAACATATATTGTCATCTTTTACGATAAATTGCTTCAATTTATCCTTGTTATAATACATTGTTAATGCAAAAATGTTTATAATTTATTTTAAAATGTAAAGAGTTTTAGAACTGCAAGCCCCACACGCAAGCTTCTCATTGGCTCTCTGAAGGAACAAGCTCATCTGATGATTTGGAGCTGCTGATTCTCTTTGATTAAGCACTTTACTCTTAACGTTCACTCTTTTTCTGCCGTTCATCAAAATTATATTTGGTCACTTCACGTGTTGATATTCAAATGAACGTGACTCAATTAAAATCGCAAACCAATTGTCCAATTCTCTTAAAACAAATGTGAATTCTCATTTTCTCAATCTTTTAGTCGAAATTGTTCCTTAAATGGACACCAAAAATCACACTGGTTTGCTTAAAAAAAAGAGGTGAAATTTACATTTAAATTTGTTGTCAATATTTTAAGAGAAATGCAGAACGACATTTTTTTCAAGGACACATGCACATTCTTTTTAGCAAATCCATAATTTGTTTACCAAAAATTTCCCAGGCTGTGATAAAGGCCTGATTTTTGCAGAACCGAATGATTTTTTTAACCTTAGCTATAAATTTGATTGCTGGAGATGAGTCTCTTCTTGAGATTTTTAATTGCACACTTCTCGTGCGCTTCAAGGAACCGTATGTGTGTGTGTGTGTGTGTGTGTGTGTGTGTGTGTGTGTGTGTGTGTTTCTGTATTTAGCAGCACAACATTTGGCCCAGTACTTGTGGGGTCTTTGTCTAGGTCCCCACAACTTTGAAGATCTTTTTATGGTCAAGATGTAAATGTAGGTCAATGGTGGGTCCCCACTATGATATGAATGCACGTGGTGGTGTGAGTGTGTGTGTGTGTGTGTGTGTGTGTGTGTGTGTGTGTGTGTGTGTGCTTGACTTAAAAATGTTTATAGTTGCTTAAGATGTATTATTATATATATATATATATATATATATATATATATATTATAACATTTTTATTTGTTTCTTTGTTTCAGAAAAAGCCACATTATTGCCATCACTTCGCTTTATTTTACTAAACAAATAAATACAATTACGTTTCACTAGTTCATACGGTGAGATTGAAACATTCAGAACAAGACGTGTAGTAACATTTCAAATGATGCGCACATCACAAAGACCTGACTACAAATGACGTTTGAAATAATTATGGAATATGTTTAATTTATTTATGTTTATTTTATTTGCCGGGCATTTTAAGTGCTTTTCAAACCTGTTGCTTAAGGTTTAAAAAAAAAAATAATGCAATAATGCATATTAGTCCCAACATCCATCAGCCTGCTTTTAGCCCAGACGGAAAGTCATGCAAATTCTATTTCGTGGGCAATCAAAATCTATTTCGTGATGCTCAATGCTTTACTTCTGATTCTGCCGTTTGTTCAAAGAAAGCGATATAAAGAAAATACAAGTCAAAGATTAGGAAAGTTTTGACTTTGAAAGTGTGTACGTTTTTTTTCCATCTTCATAGTTTTTCTTGTTTCTATTCACATTGTATCTTTATCGATGTATTTTGCGTTTTATTGTATTTTTATCTCTTATCTTTTTGTTGTATCTCTTTCTCGCATGTACCGCCCCCCCACCCCATGTTTAAATGCTGGATAGTAGTAAAAATACATTTCACTGCATGTTTAATGTGTATGTGACAATTAAAATTTGAAGTTGTGGGATAGACGCCCCCTAGAGGCCAGTATAAGTGTGTCTTAATCATGTATTTAATTGTATAATTGTAATTATATAAAAAACAATAATAAAATAAATAATAAAATAAAATCTGAAGTTGTGGGATAGACGCCCCCTAGTGGCCAGGACACTGATAAGTCTTCCCAAACACTGATAAGCAGAGATGGGGGTTAAGCTGTAGCCACGGGGGACGAGTGTGACTGATCTGGGTGTCTGGCTGGCGTCTTGACCCGGGACGGGGTGCTGTCTGGGTTACTTGCCCATGGGACGTGTCAGAGGAGCCTGGGGGACTGGATGGTGAGGTCTCGGGGTGCTGTCCTGCAGGGAGCCCCCCATAGTCCACCCCCACCCTGACCCTGGATCATAGCAAACGGGGTGTAGATTATAGATCAGAGAAGAATAGTACAGTTCAGATTTTCTTTGGCGTTGACCGAAGCTGATTCATGCCAATGTGGAAGAAGAAAAAACAAGGGCTGAGATGGGATGAGAACCCAAACTTGGCAGGCCGGAGATGTATTTTTTCTTTTTATGACAAAGCGTTTTAGAGATTTTTCATTTCCACGTTTGGTATTTGGATGCTGCAGAAAACCTTTGGGTCTGTGAAAAGCAGCTTTAATCCTGTGCACGTGGCCGTGGACTTTGCTTCACACAGCGTTGGACTATTTTAACGCGACCACATTCTTCTCATCTCGCTCTCATCAACACGCTCGGGTTCCAGCAGAAATGAGAGTTTCTGAAAGATGCTGTTCTGGGAAAACCAAGGGCACTTACCAGAAGACCAGATTTTCAAAACTCATACAATTTATTCTAATTATAATTAGCTTTTTTCCGTCTGGTTTGTTGCAGATGTTAAGTTTAATTTTTATGTTCACCATCTACTACTCCCACTACTACTACTACTACTACTCCCACTACTACTACTACTACTACTCCCACTACTACTACTACTACTACTACTACTACTACTACTACTACTACTACTACTACTACTACTACTACTACTACTACTACTACTACTACTACTACTACTACTACTTTCGGTTATTTGTATTTGCACTATATATATATTTTTGTCAATTGTTGTTTTTCTTGTGTTCTTGTCATTTCTTGTGTTATATTTATACCGGTTCTTTTTGCCTTATATATTTTGTATATATTTAAAATAATAGAGTAGCAATACTAATTTCATTGTAACCCTGTGATGCAATGACAATAAAGCCATTCTATTTCTAAAAAAAATCTGTTAACATAGTTATTTATATATATATATATATATATATATATATATATATATATATATATATATATATACGTATTTAATAAGCAGAGTCAATTTAAAAACATATTTATTTATTTATTTGGGGAAGTGTCCATAACAATCCAAAACATACACAGTCTTACACGTTTTTATTTTACATAAATTTTTTCCATTTTACTGTCAATTTAAAAAAGCTATTTATTTCTTTCTTTCTTTATTTTAGGATTTTATGTGTACCTAACAGTCCAAAGAATGCACAGTCAGAGTGTTTTGAAAAGTTTTTATTTTACATGTATTTTTTTCATTTTACAGTCAATTTAAAAAAACACATTTATTTTTTTATTTTAGAATTTTAAGAGGACCTAACAGTCCAAAAAGATACACAGTCAGAACGTGAAAATTTTTTTTACAGTGAATCTTTGTATGGAATGTGTATATTTCCATATTTATTTCTTTATTATAGGCTTTGAAGTGCACCTAACAGTCCAAAAATGTGCGCTACACCTCCTCTTTGTTGGGACGTCCTGTCCATAGGCATTCAACAATTTGCTTGTCTTTCAGACGCATCATTGAGAAACATGGACATGTTCTCGACTCTGAATGCGTGTGGTGGGCGTCCCGAGGGTCCGTGACAGTGATTAATGAAGTGACCAAGCACAATCGCACCCTACAACGGGGATTTCACGGGGACCAGTATCTCCACCTGCCTCCCCATCACCCTCGTCCTTCTCTTCCTCCCCACATCTGCAGCCCATAAAGAGGAGGAACCATAGAAAATCAAGTGTAATGAGACAGGAAAGGGGCACCCACCAGCCCACCAAATTGCAGCCATGTTTATGTTCGCGGCGAAGATGAAAGACGCCGGAGGATTGATGATGGATGGAGCGGTGGTTTGGTGGAGATCTGGGTGGGTCGCTGGAGAAAGGAGCCAATGGGGGAGCGGAAGGGCTTGAGGAGTGTGGAGGTGGTCCTTCCGTCATTTCACCAATCCCACACTGTAAAATAATTAATCACGAGGCTTGAAATTATCGTTAAAAAAAATTATGTGATTCCTAGAAAGAATGCGCACGTGTCCTTGAAAAAAAAAACGTTGTTCTGTGTTTCTCTTAAAATATTGAGAACATTTTGGTAAAAACTAATTGAAATGTAAATTTCACCTCTCTTAAGCAAACCAGTGCCATTTTTGGGGTCAATTTAAGAAACCATTTTGGCTAAAAGATTGAGAAAACGAGAATTACCATTTATTCAAAGAGAATTGGTTCGATTGGTGGGCGTCACGTATTCATTGAGTCACGGTCATTTGTAACACGTGAAGTGATAAACAAATGCCATTTTGATGAACAGCAGATGAAGAGTAAACGTTGAGATGAAAAGTGCTTTATTATTAGGAAAGAAAATAACTTGCTACAAATCATCACATGAGCTTGTTCCTTGGGAGAGCCAATGAGAAGCTTGCATGTGTTGCTTGCAGTTCTTTAACTTTTTAAACTTTACAATAAAGCATAAACATTTTTGCATTAATTGTTATGTTAAAACAAGGATACATTGAAGCGATTTATCTTAAACGATGACATTATATGTATTTATGCAATATAATTAATGTTAAAGGGCTTAATAAAGAAGATTATCTAATGAGTGGAATCTCTTAATGAGGAATTACACTGTATGAAACAGTTGTTCTTCTGCCAATCGAGTCTTTAGTAATCAAATCATTAATAATCAAAATAATTGAGAAATTTGTTTTTTTTTTTTTCTCAGATTAAAATGCACAATCCACAAAGAAATGTTAAATGAATAATGTCAGGCGGAATATTTCAATATTTTTTACATTATTTCATCAAATATGTTCTTCTCAAAAAGTAAGCTCTGATAAACTACTTAAATATAATTTGTGTACTATTTTACCAAAATTTTTTTTACGTAAATAGCACGTCACATTTTTCACAGTACTCCGGATCCCAGATGCCACTGGAAATGTGATGTGTGAAGTTTCTGGAGGAGCGTATGTTCACCCATATTGGGCGAATGTGGCATGGGCATCTTCGGAACTGGTGCGTACGTGTAGACTGGGGGTCCGGACTTGTGATGAATGAGTGGGTTGATCTGAACAGACAGCTAGTGGAGCTGTGACCAATAACAGTAAATCTCAATCTGTGTTTGCGTATCACACACACTTACGCCTTCGCTGCTGGAAACACGTCCTGACAGGGACACCTGTTCCTCACCGGAGACTCTACGGAATTGGCGTTGGGAGCAATTGGGATACGGAATGTGTTCGGATTCGCTTTAATACGCTTAAAATCAACCAGGTTCACTTGAAGGATGAAGTCAATCAGCTGGAGAGCTTTTGTGGAGTTTACTCAATCATTTTTTAAGTCTCCTATTATGTTCATTGAGGAGGAACATCGATAAAGTTCGTGGGTCTGTTTGACCCAGGGGACTTTTATTATGCATATAAGGGTCAGAAAGTATTGTGTGTGTGTGTGTGTGTGTGTGTGTGTGTGTGTGTGTGTGTGTGTGTGTGTGTGAGAGAGAGTGAGACAGTGGTGTATTATGTCTCATTTACTTTTTGAACTTCCTGACACTTTTTAGCTTTGATTTTGTCCGAAGCTTCAAATTGACTCAAACATTATCATTGTAACAAAAACATGTAGCGAGCGTTACAAATATGTCAACTGAATCATGTTTTGCTTATATGTAGATTACACTAACTAAGACAAGCTGGAGAACTTTCAAAGTGAAAAAAAAAAACTTTAAAGTATTTGTTTTTTATTTTTAAACTTTTAACACCGTTCAATTTGACCCAAACAGTATCTTTGTAACATAGACATGTAGCATAATGTTACACATGTCAACTGACTTGTTATGTTTTTGGTATCATAATTACACCAAATAAGCCAATCAGGAGAAGTTTCAAAGAGAAAAAACACATTTAAGTATTTTTTAAATACTTTTAAACTTTGAAAACGTATCAAATTAATAGGAGGGTTAAGTGAAGGAGTTGACTCAGCTTAGTCTTTGTGGTCTGTCTTTACTAATTCATGTTGATAGCACATCACTCATTACTTCTGATACAAGGAACCTGAAGGAAAAATGTAGAAATTCCACCACACCATCGTTGTATTTCTGACTTGAATATGACTCAATGTAACTCTATAGTAGACTCAATGTATGAGGTGCAGGTAGTTCAGTTGTCTTAAATATTATTTGATGCATCTTATTTTTCATACTATTGTATTTTTTAATTTGCCACGTTGCCACAAACTTTCACAATGTGACCAAAACTGAAAACTACAAAGTTTGTAATGTAAATGCTGATAAACTCTATTACACTATTTTGCTATTATTAATTAGTTACTAATAGTATTAAATGGGCTAATTTTCATTATGCAGTGCTTGAAAAAAGCAATGTGTGTGACATTTACAGTTAAAAGGTTTGCAATGCTAAAAAATGCATTTTTTCTGGAGGTTTGAAGCCCCGTACCAAACAAATGTTTGACATATTACTGTATCAGATTATAATAACTGGTCAATAATTTTTATTGTCTATTTGTAGGGTAACCGAATCTTCAATACTCTCTTTACTAGTCTCCACTTTACTTCCAGTCTTTACTTTACTTTACTAATCATCACAATAAGAGTTGCACCTTCTCCTCATCCTAGCATGGGTTTCCTCTGGGTCTCCCGCACACACACACTTTTGGAAAGTCTAAACAAGGGGTGTGCAAACTTTTTTATTTGCGGGCCTCATTGGGTTCGGACATGTGACAAAGGGGCCGGACCAAACTACACATTCACTCCTGGTCATCACATTTTCACCAGCCAATCAGAGTAAGGGAATTCCAAATAAAAAAAAAAAAGAAATGGACGAATTAATATGAAGCGGAAAAAAGTATCAAACCAAAACGTGAAGATTTTCGTTTGTTTCTTAGAAATCAAGTTTAATATTTTTGCGTCTGATTCCATAGACTGACAGAATAAAAATAAATAATTAAATTATAAATTACGTACGTTTTGTGTTTATGGTTCCGCTTTTTAAAATGTGTTGTATAAAAAAATAAAATAACCTTTCATAACAGATTAACCGGATTTGCATAAAAAAAATCTGACTTTCATTTAATTTCATTAAGTTCTTAAGTTCAGTGAGTTCCACCTTCAGATCCAGAAAACCCGAAATTGGCTCCGGCTCCCCATGACCCAGAAATGAAAGAAGAGGTTCAGTAGGTGACGGAATGTGGACAGAATGTGGAAATATCTATGGCTTTTCTCTCGTTTATATTTGTGTGGACACATTTGGCAGTGGCAGAGCTTTTAAGGTAATGAGTTAAAGCGATTATGTTCTGCCGTTTGGAACTCTAATGGGTTTCAGAGGGGAAAAAGTACTAAAAACACATCGGATAGTGCTGGAAGTGTCTCCATTTTGGATCTGTAGAGTGAAATGAGACCAGACATACGTTGGAAAGCATCAGAACACTGAGGTCGGGCCGGGCAAGCCACCACATCACGGTAAAAGAACGTTTACACTGTCCGTGAATCGTGTTCACAAGTGCTTCACATCGGCGTCAGATTCGGCGTAATAATCTTAATTCTGTACGAAGTAGATCTGTCTGTTTTATGCCAAAAATATCAAACGTACATTTTTAAGAAACAAATGAAAATGCTTCACTTTTACGTTTGTTTTTTTTTTATTTTGTCTTGCAATAAAGATTTTTTTTTGCTTGCAATCTTCATTTTTACGTTTCAGACTTCTTTTTTAGCTTCAAATGATTCGTTAATTTTTTTTTTTTTTTTTTTTTTTTAATGATTTTCTGGGCCAAGTTTTATGTGGGAGCTGCTTTCACTCTGATTGGCTGGTGAGAATGTGTGAATTAAATAGCCACAATAATTAAGCAAAATTGGCCAAAAACAACACTTAAATCACAGTTTGTGTACTAATGTCCTATTGTACTTTTGTACTGAAAAAAAAACAGTGAATGTCAAGTACTAGTATTACACTTCCTGGTCAAGCAACTGTCAATCACATTCTCACCAGCCAATCAGAGTAAGGGTCGCCCTATGTGAAAAATAAAACGAACGAAAAATCCGAAAAGAAAAAAAGTCTCAAACGAAAACGTGAAGATTGCAAGCAAAATATAAAAATTTACGTTTGATATTTTTGGCACTAATCTGACTCCATAGTTTACAAGAAGAGATTAGAAATGTGAAGAAATCTCGCCACCGTTAAACGCCTTAGCAGAAGGTAGTTAGGTCATCACTCGCCAATGTTTCTGAAAAGTCCGTCATAAATTGTGAGTATCCTTTATCCTTACATAAATAGCAATGACTGCATGCGCGAGCACATGCCATTCCGCTTACAGGAAGTCTAATCACACCAGCTCAGGCTCGGAGATATCCTGCGTTATTCCGGGATGTTATTCTGAGATGCTGAGGCTGTGTGAAGCTGATTTGCCCTGCTGCAGTCTCGGGCTGATAATGTTCTAACCAGCATCACCACATCAGGTGAGAACGGTGAAGATAATAAATGATGATGTGCGAATCATAGAGTTTTTGAGCATTTTGTAAGGCGCTTTCTGTTTTACTCTCTCATGCCTGAGTGAGTTTGTCAATATGGGTGAGTAGTAGGGTAAGTTATGGGGTTAGGGTTAGTTATGGGGTTAGGGTTAGTTAATGGGTTAGTGTTAGTTATGGGGTTAGGGTTCGTTATGGGGTTAGGGTTAGTTAATGGGTTAGGGTTAGTTATGGGGTTAGGGTTAGTTATGGGGTTAGGGTTAGTTATGGGGTTAGGGTTAGTTAATGTGTTAGTTATGGGTTTAGGGTTAGTTATGGGGTTAAGGTTAGCTATGGGGTTAGTGTTAGGGTCGTTATGTGCGAAATTTGCATGTTCTTTTTGGGTCTCCAGTTTCCTCCCACATTCAAACACATGTTGGTGGGTGGATGGATGGTAAAATGGCGGCATGGTTGATTGGATGGATGGATCGGTGGTTGAATGGTTGATTGGAGGGATGAGTGGAAGGTTGATTGAATAGATGGAGGGTTGGATGGATAGATGGAAGAATGGTGGCATGGTTGATTGGATGGATGAGTGGTTGAATGGTTGATTGGTGGGATGAATGTAAGGTTGATTGAATAGATGGAGGGTTGGATGGATGGATGGATAGATAGAAGAATGGTGGCATGGTTGATTGGATGGATGGATGGTTGAAAATTTGATTGGCGGGATGAGTGAAGGGTTGATTGAATAGATGAAGAGTTGGATGGATGGAAGAATGGTGGCATGGTTGATTTGATGGATGGATGGATGTTTGGTTGAATAGTTGATTGGAGGGATGAGTAGAAGGTTGATTGAATGAATGGATGGATGGTTGGTAGAATTGTTGATTGGCGAGATGAGTAGAAGGTTGATTGATTGAATGGATGGATGGGTGGGTAGTTGATTGAATGGATGGTTGGATGGATGGAGGAGATTTGGAAAGTTGAAATGCAGAGCACTGTACATTTCTCTTCTGTGGCTTAATGACCTACCGTCGATATGTCCATCAGTGTTTTAATTGACAAGCATTTGTGTTCAGCTAGCTAGACATGGAGGATGGATGGTTGATTTGATTGATTGAATGAATGAATGAATGAATGAATGAATGAATGAATGAATGAATGAATGAATGAATGAATGATTGATTGATTGACTGACTGACTGACTGATTTATTTATTGATCGGATGGATGGGTTTTTGAGCAATTGAATGGCAGGATGAGTAGAAGGTTGATTTGATTGATTGATTGGTTGATTGGTTGGATGGGTTTTTGAACAGTTGATTGGCAGGATGAGTAGAAGGTTGGTTGATTGATTGATTGATTGATTGATTGATTGATTGATTGATTGATTGATTGATTGATTGATTGATTGATTGATTGAATGGATGGTTGGTTGAATAGTTGATTGGCGGGATGGGTGGATGGATTGGTGGATTGTTGATTGAATGGATGGTTGGTTGAATGTATGGTTGGTTGAATGTATGGATGGAGGAGATTTGGAAAGTTTGAAATGCCGAGCACTGTACATTTCTCTGCTGTGGCTTAATGACATACAGTCTATATGTCCATCAGTATTTTAATTGACAAGCATGTGTGTTCAACTAGCTAAATATGGAGGATGGAGGGTTGGTTGGTTGGTTGCTTAGTTGGTTGGTTGGTTGGTTGGTTGGTTGGTTGATTGATTGATTGTGTGAGTGGATGGGATGTTGAACAGATTGGCAGCCTGAGTAGAAGGTTGATTGATTGATTGATTGATTGGATGGATGGATGGATGGATGGATGGTTGATTGGCAGGATGAGTAGAAGGTTGATTGAATGGATCGATGGATTGGTGGATAGTTGATTGAATGGATGGTTGGTTGAATGGACAGATGGATGGATGGATAGAGGGCATTTGAAAGTATCATTTATATGTCCATCAGTGTTTTAAATGACAAACATGTGTGTTCAACTAGCTAAATATAAAAATACATGTTCTCTTCCTTCGTTCTTAGCAATTCTGTTCTTCACCAGTAAGAACGACCTGAAAATGTTGAGCCTGGCTGAGAATTGAGTCTCTGTCTTGGAATGAATGCATTCTAGAGCCTCGTTGAGTTAGTGCTCGTGATATGCTCGTGATAGGACTGGACACTCGGTGATAAACGTGAGAGACGACACATTGCCGTGATGATCCGTCAGCGGGGCTGCCATGCTGTGATAAGCCCTGTGGAATTTTCATCACTGTTCTGGCTGGATTTCCATAAGAAAAGACAGACAGCTCGCAACGTAGGAGACCTCCCTTCAAAGCCTGCGCCTCATGTTCAAAGTTGGGATTAGCAATCTGTCCTCTCAAATCCCTTCAAACCAGCCAGGAGGAGCCAGATGCATCAGGCCTTCAGGAGATAACTGGCACGGGATGCCTGGACATATCTGTGCTGCCCGTGTCCTATTAGTTGTAATGGTGTAGCGGTGGTGAACTCTGACCTTCAAACCTTTCTCAAAGGTCGTTCGGGGTCGGGGATCTACATAGTGTAAAAGACTGAAGGGCAAACGGTTTCTCTGTCATTGTCCTGGAGGAGGATTCAGGAGATGTGTTTTTTAGAGATTTTCACATATTAACCGTGGTGTTTGTGTGTGTGTGTGTGTGTGTGTGTGTGTGCATAATTATTACAAATGTGACTTGAAATGCATTTTAAAAGTTTTTTGAAAAACATATGCAATGTTTTTTCTTTAAGTATTGCGAAATTGAAAAAAAAAGCTTGATTTCGTTTGAATTTCTTTTCTTTTGTGTTTAGAGTAAATAGAGTAAATGTGTGTGTGTGTGTGTGAGAGAGAGAGAGAAAGAGGAGAGAGAGAGAGAGGAGAGAGAGAGGGGAGAGAGAGAGAAAGAGTGAGAAAGAGAGAGTTAAGTACTTAAATTAAATGTGTTTGATTGAGTGATTGTGCATGATTTGAAAGAGTGTGTAGTGTGTTAATGAATGTGTGTGTGTGTGTGTGTGTGTGTGTGTGTGTGTGTGTGTGTGTGTGTGTGTGTGTGAGAAGTTTAAAAAAAGCTTTAAATACTGAAAGTCACTGCAGACTGCATTTCATTTGAGATTTTTTGTCGCGTAATGGGAAATTGTACTGAATATAACGTAACATACCGAAAAAAACACCAACAAGAAGTTAAAAATAAAACACTAGCTAACGCTAAAAGCTAAATGGCTATAAAAAAAAAACACTAGGTAAGAATGATACTGATGGTTTTCAAGATTGTTCTTTTCTGCTGCTTATCAGATGGAATCCCGGGCGTGCGGCGGATTTAGTTGTTTGTTTCCAGCGCTTTCTGAATTTGAAGCGAAATGTCATCGGCGTCTGCGCATCAAAGAGATCTTTTGAAACGAAGCTCCTCAGGTGAGTGGCGTATTTAAATCAGACGTGGCGTTCGCTTCAATCCCACAGAGAGCGAGTTATACAAACCCTGCGGCACTAAAGGAGCCGAAGATTCAGAAGAATAGATTCGTTTCACCGCTAACACGGAGCCTATTAGACTACGCCATTCGTGTCGTCGCCTCATTAAACGTGTGTAATCCGAGATTCTCATTAATATAAAGGTCAATTCACAATGATTAACGTTATAAAACAATCATTGGCATAATCCTTCTGCGATTGTTAGAAATACCATTATAAATCACGTTATAAATCTCCCATTTTCCGCGATTGAGAGCAATTTCTGCCATTAAGAATGAATGCCGTATTTTGCTGGTCGCCATGCAACATGGTTGAAAAAACAGCATGGCTGTCATTGGCTTTTATGCTCGGAATGGGCTGATTAAATTTTTCTGCAAATATGGTACGTCTGTGACAAACTAATTTTTGGCTCTTCATACAAAATAGTTTGCCAAGTTTCATTAAAAATTAATGATGGTTTTTGGCTGTTGCCACACCCACTGGGTTTAAGTTACAACAGGATAAAAATTGGCTTTTATGCTCAGAATGGCCTTCACTAACTATTCAGCAATTTGGTACGCCTGTGACAAACTAATTTTGGCCCCTCCCATTCAAAATTTCTAATTGTTATACAGGGGTATAACGTATTTTATAGGCGCATTATAAAGGCTTTTTTTTCTTCCCCCGAATTGTTTGTGCAAAAACAATTCATCCATCCCATTTTTTCTGTTTCTGGATCACAGGAGCCAATCCCAGCAAGTGTGGGCTTGATTCTGATAGGCTACACATTGAACTAGTGGCCATCCAATCACAGCGCGGGACACACACACATTCACACTCTGTGTGTATCTATGGGAGCATTTTTACAAACCCCAATTTCCTGAATGAGTGTTTTCATTTATTCATGTATTTTTGCAGAATGAAATCAGAGATCTGAGGTTAGAGCATAAATGCAATTTCCAGAGCCAGCCGTAAATTAAGTGATCTTCTGTTTGGCTAAGCTGGTTCTTCGCCTTCATTACATCCTTGTGTTCAATGCAACATGGTGTACAGTTAAATTTGCTTTAATATATAATCAAAAAGCACATGTTATTCACCAAAAACAGCAAATTATCTTCAACATAAAAATAACCTAACTAAAACAAGGCTTTCATGGTGAAAATGTCGCGATTTTTTTGAAATTTTGAAAATTGGAAAAAAGTGATTTTATGAGACACAATCCAGACACTACTGTATTTAACACTACTAGAGTAAAAAGGGCAACTAGAGGAAACAGGGCGTTGAGGAAAAAAGCAAAGCTGTGATCTTAAACTGTATTTGAGCAATCTTCTTAACGTAGACTCAGACTAAAGTTTGCCTTTCCGTGTTAAATTTATATTTGTTCTGCGGGGAACGATAGGACGTCTATGAGCTGAATTACATTGAGAAGTAAAGTGGCATCTGGCGTTCCTCCAAACAGCGTTCGCGCTCCAATGGAGTATTGCAGCCAGAAAGTGGGAAGCTAATGTGGTATCGGTCTGGGTGCGTCTCCCGAACACTTGTCTGTAAGAGCTCTAATGAGTCCTAATGTTCTCGCAGCGTCTAATGGAGGACAAATGCACTGGGTTCTTCAGTCTGGGCACAGAATCAGAGTCTGCGCACCACCTCCAGCGATTCATTAGCCAGGGTAAATATTAACTCCACTCTTATCTCCAGCTGAAATTGGCGTAATTGATACTTCGCGTCTCAACTGGGGATGAAAACGAGCACCAGAATGTAATTAAGATGCTGTTTTATTGGTAATTACTAAATGGGATTTTTTTATTTGGTGCATTCAGAGTTGGATAGTTGCTTTTTTATCTGGGCACTGATTTAGGTTGGATTTTTTTTCTAGCCATAGTTTGTAGGAAATCACAAGCCACCCTGGAGTATGATTTATTTTATAGCTTTTTCGCTGGAGGTCTTCTCTGCTTGACATGAATCGTCTCAAAATAGTTTGTCGTAAAACAAGAGGAAACGTATTAAGTTTGGGTTTTCTCCAACCGATTTCAAGATCACGATCTGTGCCAATAATAATTGTAATAATACCTATTTTACAGAAATCGGAATTGGCTCTGATGGGGTGATCAGAATTGAGAGTCATTACGTCAGCCGTAATGTTTAAGATGTAGTGGGAATAAAGTGGGAATAATGTTTGATCACAGTGACGGACATTTCTCTCGTACAGTGCGTTTCTTAGTTCAAGACCAACGCAAAGTAGCTAAAATGAATAGTGGCTTGTCCAGGAACAAAAAAAAAATGAAAAAACGATGTGTGAGTTTAGGGTAAAAAAGGGTAGAAAATAAACTGTTAGGTCCAAAACCTTTTATGACCGGTTATTTGCATAATATGTTGTACTTTTTAAAGAAATAAAACACACGATACGATTATTAAAGTTAATTTCAAAATCTCAGAGGAGTAAGCACATTCGAGACCAACTTCAGATCTCTCTTGAGCTTCTGCTTCCTCCTCAGTTATAATCTTTATTTAGAAGAGAAAAGATCTCAAAATTCTCAGAATGCCATATAAGGACATAGCACAGTTAGGAGCAAAGAGACAGTTACGGGAAGTTTGTGAGACATTTGCTTGCTTCAAGGTTTTAGTACTGGACAAATCTGATTTGAGCAATAAGCACACATGCTTAGAAAATGTCAACCTAACCTTTTTCAAGCTCTCTCAATATTACACGTGTAAGGCATTTTAAAGCTTATTTTCTTTAACAAACTCACATAAATTTTCACTGGTATTTGTAAGCAACAAAGAGACACCGCAGTCTCTGGATTGGATCAAACGTCGATTCAAGTAAAGTAATTATGTGTAACAAGTTGACGCTTTTTTTTATTATTTGATCCAATGAGACACTTTTTCACTGAATTTTATGAAAATACCGCCATTACACATCAACCAGAACTATTTTTTGTCTACCATATAAAAAGCATACAAAAAGCAAAGTGTCTTTGCGATTATGTTTTACCCTTAATATCGTTTTTTGAAAAGCCGCATTGTTTCTCCGTAATCTTGACAGGCCTTGAAAGTTGGCCATCAAGCCCAGAGGTCATCCGAAGTTTCAATACTTACCACCTTCTCCTTGAGCCTGGACCTTTTGAGCCCATCTTTCAGAGACAACTGGACAAAGGAGGGCAAGCTCAGGCTGTGGTAAGAGGGGGAAGGTGGCGTGGTTTGGGGGGAGCGGCGAGATCCCTGTCACTCTTTGGGTTCTTGAATAAGAAACAGCGGTGTGAATGGAGGCCGACCCTTCTTCTGTTGCGGTGGTATAGGTGCTTATTGTTGTCATTGTGTTTTCTTAGGCTTTCTGGGTAGTGCAACATGGAGGCGGCTCAGGCTATTAAAGTGCACTGGAGTGTTAACCGTGTCAGATTTATGGTGAATTGTTTCAGCGTTGGGTTTGGTGCAGGGACCGTGTGTGTGCGCTCTACTCCATCCACCTCCTCTGAAGAAGATTAGGTTCCACCCCGGTGATACCTCCACCGTGCTTTCATTAATCCCATGTCATCATCACTTTCTAATTTTGAACTACATTACCCTTTAAGCGACTCATTATTAATGCCAATTAGAATCCAAACTCTCAAGGTTCACTGACGTTCTCAGGTATGGGTTGCTGTTGGGGCTTTTGAATGGGCCAGACGGTATTTTTAAGGGTAAAATTGTTGTAAAATAAAAGTGGTTGCAAGTTGGTAGGCATTGGGTTCCCAGTTTGTCAGAAATGAATCTAAAGTGGTGCAAAAATAACGAAGACCTTCCCGAAATGTATTTTCTTCACTTCCGATTGCCATGTAAGGCATGAGAATTCATTTTAATGCACTGGTTTATATCCTTGCCATTAATTTCCAAGTGCGTTGCATAAAGACTCGTATTGTGCTTTCTTTCCACAATGCCAAGTTTCCAGAAATGTATGAATGTGAAATCGAACGCCAGTTTGAAGACTTCAAACTGTTTCAGGACAGACAAGTGGAACCATATTCTAATTCCGCTGGAGATAATGAGCATTAACATCCAAGACACATTACCCAGATATTTCAGTTGTTTTATCCATGGCAGACATCTGCTGCTGTTCCACAAGATCTACTCCAGCTTTGGCAACAAGAACAGTAGGGAAATGTGTGGTTTCATTTCCGTTTTGAAGACATTTATGCCAAAGAAAATGTCTCTAGGACCCGTGTGGAATGGGGGAATTGGACAGAGTATTTTAAGATCAAGATTTTGGATGGATTGGATGACAAAAGCATGTGTCTGTTCACAACGAGAAGCGAAGACCTACTGGAAAGGTTGTGATACACGGTCACAGTGGCACATTAGCCAAATAATAAATCCATTAGCACCAATCAATCCCTCATTATCTGCTGTTTTCTTGCCGAGCAGGACTGCAAAGGGTCCCGGCAGCTCAAAGAGTGACAATTGTAAATCTCATTGTGTCCATTTACCCGTCTCTCAGCAAGCACTGGTGCAATGAAAGGCCTAGCTACTTTCCACCAGATCCCGAGTTGAAGAATGGCCTTTTCTTCCTTTCAAATTGGAATCAGGGTGATTGTTCTTCCTTCCCGAAGCTGCCAGCTGTAATGAAGGGCCGAGTTTCGCAGTCTATAAGTAGGCCAGTGGGAAGCTCTCTTCTCCCCAATTGGAGGTAATTCTCTTTTTTGAGAGGCGCTATTGAAATTAATCAGCCTCCTGCCTTCGCCTGACTCTTTTCTCTGGGGCCAAGACAAAGAGGTTTACAGCAAGTCTTAGTGGGTTATTAAGTAACTAGACTGGACTGCATGAAAGGAATTTGGCTTTTTTTGTTGACTCGTAAACAATGGAAGGGAAGATGAATCTGAAGAGGCCGTCAAGATTACAGTACACAAGAGCACTCCAAGAAACAGATTCCTTCAGCTCTTCAAGGCTATTCCATTTGCATTCAAATGGCCCATTCCCTAAATGGGACTGAGATGCCTATATTTATCCGAGATGGAAAATCATAGGCACAGATGATCTAGTCCCGCCGCTACTCAATAGAAGACGTAGGGCAGATAAGGGCTTGTTCTTATTTACTTTTTTCGGATCTGGAATCGGTGGGGGGTTTCTTGCTGCCTCTTTAGCTCATGAAAGGGAAAGTCACTGTAATTACAGGCAGCTCATTACTTTATGATCATTATCCGGGGGTCATGACACTTCTTTTGAGGGAGGAACAGCTGGTTCCCAGTGCTGAGGTCCATCCCAGATGAGCTCAAATGACCCACTGTCCACCTGCCTCTGCCCACCATCTCCATCACATGCAGCAGGAGAAGAACGAAGCTCACAAAGGTTTCCCCACGGCTATGGCAAGCTGTTCTAAATTAGGGGCCGACAACTTCATAAACAGGCTCATTAGCATATTAAGAGGCGGGAGATGCCACTTCCCCCTGGCACTCTTAAATAGTCGATAAGGGCTCGACAGGGTCCCAGAGCACAATCAACGTAGAGGGGCAGTGAGCGGAGAAGAGTGTGCAGGGACGTCACCTGGGTCTCACACCCTCGAGGTTTAGGGTCCAAGCCAAAGTCTTTGTCTTTTTTCTTTTATGCACTTGCGCTTTTACAAACTATGAATATCTTGGCGCAGCAAAATTGCCCGTCTGCTTCGATTCAGCGGTTCTAAACTCCTGTATAATTGTTCCTCCAATGGTTCCTCGTGCCACGCAAAGGTCACTAAGCATGTAATGAATGACAAGTCAATAGATCAATCTGGTTACATCTTCAGTTTAATTTGGAGCTGGAGTCAATAAGATGTTAAAAGTCAATCAGATGGTTGCCAGATTGACTGGGAGTTCAATAGTGGTTGCCCATTAACTGGAAGCCTCTTCGGGAGGCGTCACCAGGCGAGGTGAAGAATCATCTAAGCGCCTTGTCTGCTCCATCAAACTTACTTTAACAGTGTGAGATGGGCTGTCGTCCTTGAGTTTACAGTCCCACTTATTCCTGCACGGTTCGTGACCCTGGTAATATCACTCATCATCTGCCTGTCACACGGCGTGACACGTCTGGAAGCCCGTGGAGTGATTTAAACCCCGGGACGGATCTCTGGAGATGTTCATTCTGTATTCCAGACGCTCTCCCTGAAGCGTCTCCAGTGGCTTGAGCGATGGTGTTCTTCCTCTGGTCTAATTCATCCTCCTCTTCTTGCTCATCAGTGTAGCTCTGTCGCCGCGGGTTTCCGATGCGCTTTGATGGACTGCTAACTGTGCTAACAGTTAGCGATGCCTGTCTGTCTTTCTACCCGTCTGCCTGGATTATTGTACTCGCTGCCTTACTGACCTTGTGCCATTAGCAACGTGTTTGGTTTTATTTTGCGATGTAATATCTGGGCACATTCAAAGTTCAATTATGGCCAGTGTTGGGAACGTTCCTAAAAAATACATACTTAAATAAATACCTAAAAAAAGTAATTTGTTACAGTTACTAGTTACTTCTAACAAAAAGTAACTGGGTTAGTAATTGAGTTACTTTGTTATAAAAGTAACTAATTATTAGGGAAAAATTAACTATTGTGTTAATTTTTTGCAACAGATTTAAAAATTGTTGTCAAATAATTTGTCTGCTGTCAATATTAAACATGTTAAATAAATTAAATGGACACTAAATAAAATAAATTATTATTATACAGCACTGTACATTAATCTACCCTATTTTATTATTGTTGTGTGGACAGTGTGAGGAACATTGTGAATTTTGATCAAAATCAAAATAGTACTGTAAATATAATCATTAGTATAGTGAATAATAAAACACAATATATAACCAATAACTTTAATTATTTATTGCACTACAACTGGCCAACCAATAAGTCTAAATATAAATTATGCTTCTTAAGGAATGTAGCAAAAGTAAATGAATAAAATTCACAAACGTAAACAGTTTAACAAGAAGTGTTCTGCTCTCAATGTAATACTTAACAATGTACCAAAATTAAAAAAACAATAACAAACACTTCTACTCTTTCTACTCCTCGGCTCATTGCTGACTCCTGCTGGGTGAGCGCTTGTATGTGACCAAACACAAAGCTTCCGTGTGGTAAATGATGGAATGATTTAATCTAAGCCAATCATCACGTTTTCCGTCGCACCATGTGCACAGACACACCAATCACCAGTTATGCCCCGCCCCCCCGAACAAATCCACCTGAGGGAAAAACAATACTGACCACAATTATAGTAACGCAGCATTTTTGTCAGTAACGATAACGGCGTTGTAGCGGAGGAAAAAGTAATTGCGTTAGATTACTTGTGACTGAAAAAAGTAACGCTGTTATTCCCATCACTAATTATGGCTTATTTGCATATTCAGATGACGATTTGAGTACAGCAATGCAATTCTCTTTGTTTTGTTGCTCTCAATCGTCAATTTGTCAATTTGTTGCTCTTGATTTGTGTTCACAATCGTCTATCCGCTGACAAATACAGACGAGAAGCCATTAGCGATGTTCAGAGTAATAAAGCTTTAAACATGAAGCGGGTTTGAACTGTTTTCCCCGCTGACTGGAACAGATTGCTTCATTTAATTCTCAGTTGTAGCTTCTTGCCTAGTCGTTATATTTGCATTAGCTTAATTAAAAGTCCTCGCTGCCTGTTATCTACTGATTTCTATACGACGCTAGTGTGATGTCATCACCTGAGACGGCCCCCGGGCGTGTCTGTTAGCAATTATCTCTTCTTCAGCTCACATCACCACTTTCTTGATGAATGCTTTTCTTTTCTCTCATCCCCCTCTCCTAAGCTAGGCCTTTTCTTCTGTGTGCCTCATTTGCTGCATGATGCTTACCTTTCTGTGACATTTTATTTCTCTCTTTCTTTTTTTCTCATCTGTCCTTTCCAGACGTGTAAAGAGTACCTGGAAAGTGTACTTGAGTAAAAGTACTTTAATGCTGTTTTTTTTTTACAGGTTTCTTTCTTGTTTGTGTGCATTCTTCATTGACTTCATTCTCTTGTTTATAAGTTTCATACCAACAATGTGTGCAAAATGTAAATTGTTTTTTTCATGCATTTTCTAGTTTGTATATCAACAATGTGCAATATTTTTCCGTTCATATTTTTTATAGTTATTTATTGTTTACCATTGTGGCTGCTACAAAATGTAAGTTTTTCATTGTTGCGACAAATAAATGTTTTCCTCTTCTTCTTCTTCTTCTTCTTCTTCTTTGTATTGTGCTTTGTGGCGGTGTGTACTTGTCTGCTTCTGTCCTTTTTTGTTTTCTTCCTCATTTTCTTTCTTTACCTTTCTATGAAATTTTTTCTCTCTTTCTTTTTTTCTTTCTCATTTTTTTTTTTAGCTTTTTTGTTGTTTTATCTTGTATTTTTTTGTCTGTCCTTTCCAGAATTGTAAAGAGTACCTGAAAACCATACTTGAGTAAAAGTACTTAACTATATAAATTACTCCATTACAAGACACAAGTCACCAAATCCAAGAAGACTTGAGTAAAAGTCATGACATATCCAATTTTAAAAGAACTTAAGTATTTTACTGGTACTGAATTTAGGCTGACATTTCATTTAAAATGACATTTAACACCTCAATGTTTCAAAATAGCAGAACAATGTAGACAACCCACATAACAAAAAAGTCACTCTCAAATTCAAATGTGCAAAAGTGCAATTTTAAGTTCAAGTTCAGATTTATTTACATAGCACTTTTCTTAGTTCAACCTAAAACATTAACTAATAAATTAAATATTTTTAGCTGATTTACAGCTAATTTCAGCATCCTGCAGATGGCAAAATCACTTCGAAATTAACAGTCGTAGACAAAAACAAAATAGCGAGTCAGATAAAAAGACAGATACTCAATCACAAATGTAGTCACGTAAAGAGTAAAAGTTGCTTCTATGTTTGATCCTCAAGTTCAAGTTCTGAGCATTTGTAAGGCGCTTTTCACAGTATTAACTGTTTCAAAGCGTGCAAAAGTTGTACTCAAGTAGTCAAAAGTACTTAAGTATACTAACAGTCCAATTATTCAAGGACTTTCTATCTACACCACTGTCCTTTTCCAATTGAAACATTCACTATGTTTTCCTTGCTTTACCCTTCTCTCTCTCTCTCTTTCCTGTTTTCTCGTTTTTCATCTCTTCCTTTTGCGCTGATGGTTAAATTGTCAATGCGGCATGAAGGCACATCTTTACTGTACTGCAGCGATCAATAATCTGGACGTCTCTGTAATATCTGTGCAGCATCAGCTGGCATGCGTGCGGACTTCTTCCTCGCTCTTCAGGCTTTGAGACGCTTTAGCGCTTGTCGGTTTGACCGGTTTGATTCCAGATGCTGTCCAGATGCGGGTCAGCGCCGGGTGCAGGGCTCCATTATTGTGAATTACAACTCACCATTATGGACAAGAAAGAAAGATCCGACATGAGCCGTGATGGGCCTTCAGAACCGCTGGACACGTTGGAACTTGTGCAAGTTACTTCGAAATTGTACTATATTACTTGTCACTGTTTGTAAAAAGTAATAAGTTACATTACAATATCACTGTCTCAGAATTGTAATATGTTACATTACTTCTGTATTACTTTTAAGTTACTTTCACCCAAATACCTACAGGAGTAGAATTTAACATCCTCAAATAACAAAATGTACCTTTTACTTGTATTTTATTTTACAGCCAGTAGAAGGCGCTGTTATGTAGCCTAATGACTGTAACACATACAAGCTACCAATTACAATATAATTTATAATATATATTATAAGTGTTAAAAGTATGGTAGACATAAAGCAATTTTCTGGCAAGAAATATGAATATCGTGGGTATAATCATATTAGACACAACAGCTGTATAAACTTCAGCGCTGTTTTATTCATTTTGAATGAATTACCACGCAATACTGACAAATATTAATCTATTACATGAAACAATAATAAAGTAAGGAAAATTAACTAATACATCGAAACGTTCTATATTATTAAATTATCTGTCAAATAAAAACTCTTTATCTGACAAATGCATATAGAGACATTCTAACAGCAGAGTTGATATTTAGGACTTTATTTCATATTATTAATTAATTTATTTATTGGGGAAAAATGTCCTTGATTAAAATTGTTACATATTTAAGTTTTTACAGATTAAATTAAGGTCACCCTACAATTATAAACCAGGTATATTGTTCTTGGTAGCTTGTGTAGGCCACAGTCATTAGGCTACATAACAGCGCCTTCTACTGGATGTAAAATAAAATACAAGTAAAAGACACATTTTGTTATTTGAGGATGTTAATTTCTACTTCTGCAGTTATTTTGGCGAAAGTAACTTAAAAGTAATACATAAGTAATGTAACATATTACATTTCTGAGACAGTAATATTGTAATGTAACTCATTACTTTTTACAAACAGTGACAAGTAATGAGTAGTGTATTACAATATCGAGGTAACAATTTCGAAGGGACACGAACATGACATTTCCATCGGTGCGTTTGTGAATCAGAAACGATGGTTTGCATCTGAGAAGCCTCGGACTTTACGACTGTGTTGGTGTTGTTCTTGTGTAAATGAAGGGTGCGGTGTGAATGGTCCCTGTGCGGCGTCTCTCCCGAAGTAAAAGCCTTTTAATTGCGGAACGTATCATTTACCCCGGTGAACCTGACACATTCTTATAGCCGTGCGGTAAAACCCAGTGATGCGGGGAAATATGTTTACCACATGGTCTTTGATTGTTGGGCTGCTGGGGTCAAAGGTCACGAGAAGGACACCCACAATCCTACAGGGCGCGGCCTAGCGTGTCAGCGGTGTGAACACTCTCCAGACGCGCCGCGTGTTTGGACATGTGATTACCGACGTACTCAGCCGCCGTTACACTAAACGCTATTGACAGAGCAGAATATATAGAATAAACAGAGTTTTAGCTCTTGTCTGGCAAATTAGATTACATTTTTGATTTAAATCAAGTTTAACTTACTGTATATTATAATATGTTGTAAATATAAATAATATATAATATATAATTTATACATTTAAGCTTGATGTATTAATGCATATGCTATATTACACACATGTATAGTAATATGTATTTCTGTATATACTGAACATATATACTGAATATGTGGTGTGTTTGTCTATATATATATATATATATATATATATATATATATATATATATATATATAGCATTGTTATTATTATTTTAGAATTACGTCAATTTGATATTATTTTTCTGCCATACACAGTGTGCATATACCCATGCCCGTGCGTGCGTGCGTGCGTGTGTGTGTGTGTGTGTGTGTGTGTGTGTGTGTGTGTGTGTGTGATATGATGAATAGGTGGGATTGAGGCATTAATCTCTGTGGCTGGATTGCTCTCCGCGGTCTTCAGATTAATGGTGATTGGCTTTTCCAGGTCTGTCCGGCCACTCACACGCAGCTTTGATAATTAGGTTTAATAATCATGCTTTCATTAACCCTGACCTTTGACCTGACTCTGGCTCTGCCTCCCACACGTACTGTCTGATCTGAGACGGCCTTTTCTAATCTGGATTCTTGTAATTTCAGATGAAAATGTCCATAATGGGTTTTTAATGCAGCACGAGCACATAGGGGCATTTAATGCAATTAATAAATCAGCCATAGATTGTCAACTTTAATGGATTTTTGAAAAGCAAAGCAACTCCATCACATCGGTTTGGTGTATTTCTGCTACCTGGACAGAAGGGGGCAGTGTAAGTCTTGTACATGATTTGCCTCTTTATGGTTCATTTTAAGGCATTTTAAAGGGAAAATAATTGTTGATTGTTCTTTGTTAATTTTTGCATGCGAGTGATACAATTTGAATAAATAATAACATTTTTTAATTTTGATTGGAAAGTAGTAGTGTTTTATGTCTTTTCATTTTTCTGTCTATCTGCTCAGTATCACTGTTTATTTCATTTATCTGTCTGTCTGTCTGTCTCTCTATCAGTATTGTTGTCTTTCTCTCTGTTATTCTATCTGTCTGTCTGTCTGTCTGTCTGTCTGTCTGTCTGTCTGTCTATCTATCCATCCATCCATCCATCCATCCATCCATCCATCCATCCATCCATCTATCTATCTATCTATCTATCTATCCAACTATCCATCTATCCATCCATCCATCCATCTGTCTGTCTGTCTGTCTGTCAGTCTGTCTGTCCGTCTGTTCTGTCTTGGTCTATTTCTCCCTCTCTGTCGAGCTGTTCTTTATTTCTTTTCATTTTATTTGTTCTTTTTTTAGTGGTAGTGTTAAACATTCCACAATAAGAACAGGAGTAGGAAGAAGACCATGTCTGTCTGTTCTTGATTAAGTTGGTGAGAGCCTGTCTGTCTGTCTTTCTTTCTGTACTTCTGTCTGTCTGTCTGTCTGTCTGTCTATATATCAGACTGCATTTTTGTTTGATTTGTCTGTCTGTTAGTCTGGCTGTCGGTCTGTTTAGATTAATTTGTCCATCTGTCTTTCTGTTCATCTGTCTGTCTACCAACATGCGTGTCTGTCTGTTATTTTCCTCTGTCTTTCAGTGGTGTGAAGCACTTTAGTAAAGTACCTTTGTCATTTTACTTTGTACTTGTATTGAGTATCAAAAATAGAAGCAACTTTTACTCTCTACTTGACTACATTTGTGATTGAGTATCTGTATCTTTACTCCACTAATTTCGAATGGGCACTTACTGTTACTTGTTAGATTGTGATCAGCGTGAATCAGCGTTTGAACTTTTTTGCATATTTGAGTTTGACCAAGATTGATTTTTGTTCTTTTTTTTTGTTTTTTATATCTATTTTGCTCTGCCATTTTTGAACATTGAGGAGTTAAATTGAAGTAAAATCTACAATATTTTCCAGTAAGTAAAATAAATAAAGACTTTCTTGTTTTCCACAGTCCTAGCCGTTTATGAGCCTAAATTCAGTTTGAGTAGACGACTTAAGTTCTTATCAGATACTTTGCGACTTTTACTCAAGTCTTCATGGAATTGGTAACTTGTAACTCGTAATGGAGTCATTTTTGCAGTAAGGTGTCCGTACTTTTACTCAAATGTGGTTTTCGGCTACTCTTTACACTTCAACTGTCTCTCTTCATAATTTAAGAGTGTAAATTATTTTAATTCAAAGGGATTTGTGACCAATTCGTCTCGGGGCCCGGAGATGTTCCATCTCTCCACCAGACAGAAATGATTGAAGTGAGTGAATATAGAGAGATGAGCGTCTCTCTTTCTTTCTCATGGCTCTTATTGTGAGGAGAGAAAGAGCGGATGATGAATGCAGACCAACAAAAGCTCAATCTTCTGTGTTCAGACTCTGCTTTGCATCTTTTCCCGATTCATCACACTTTCAAGCCTTCTCTTCCATCGGTGGTCCCTCCTTCATCCCTCCGTGCATTAGCGTGATGGAGGGTGATAGATGGAGACGTGTGGGTTTGATTGAGTCGCTGCTGGCTTCATCTGGACATCATGAGGAACAGACTCCCGAGCCGAGGGCAGATCTGGTTGGATGACCTTCAACCTGCTCTTGACCTTGAAGCCCCTGAGCTCGGCCTCTCGGGGCCAAATCTGGAGCTCCGGGCCCTTTGTGGCTGTGAAGAAGGGACCTTTGGACCTGAAGCAGCAGGTCCAGACGTGTGAGGACCGGTCTCCTCTGACCTGATGGGGGTCTCCTTTAATAAGAGGCTGGTCCAGAGTGTTTAAAGGTGTTTTTGCGTCTTTGTCTGGAGGGGTCGGGGTCAAAGGTCAATCGTCGTTTCTCCATAAGCCAGAATATTCACTGATGGAGAGAGACGATTATAAACAGAACTACAGTGCATTGATAAAATAATTATTATCTTATTGTAGTAGAAAATATTGTAGTAAGCAATTTAATAATATAGTAATGTTTTTATAATAAAATTATTAATAATTTGTATTATTATTGTATAATATTATAATATCATATCATATTGTATAATATCATACAGTATAATACGTAACATAACATAATATTTAATATAATATAATATAATCGAATAAGGTTGTGTAATATTTATAAATACACAAACACATAATACATACACACTTTAATGTGTATGTATGTAAATTTGTCTGTGTACTGTGTGTATGTGTTCATATATTTTGTGATATAAGATCATTCTTTGTGTTGACCAGATGTGCCAGAAAAGAATTTTATTTACTAATAATTTTAATTGTTTAAATTAAATTTAAGAATTTTATTTTTTATGGATTAGTTTGAATTTTTCACTATTTTACTTTATAGATTATTCTTATATTATTCTATATATAGTTCTTTTATTATATATAGTCTTTTATTCTAGATTATTTTTTATATATTCTTTTAGATATACTTACTTATATTATAGATCTATTACTTTATAGATTATTATTCATTATTTTATAGATTATTTTGATTATTGTTTTTTATATATTATTTAAAATTAAATTTAAGAATTTTATTTTGTACTTTACTTTTTCTTATTTAAATAAATGCACAATTATAAAGCTGATGATGCTGATCCGACTCAGAAGATGCTCAGCTTGGTGTGTGTGTGTGTGTGTGTGTGTGTGTGTGTGTGTGTGTGTGTTTGTTGTGTCGCGTGTGTGTGTGTGTGTGTGTGTGGTGGTGCGCGCCCAGTGGTCCAGCGATGCTGTGATGATGTCAGTGTGTCTTCAGAAGCCTGATAGATGATCCCAGACCTTCTGTTTCCTTTCCATCCTTTGTGTTCCACAAATTAAGGAATATTATCTCCCAAAAGAGCGTAGAATGGATCGGGGGGCGTTAATGACATTGGGTGGGAAGAATTAAGGCGCGCCACGATTGATAATGTCATTATTTTCTAGTCGCTTTCTTGACCTGAAGGACGTAAACAATTACAGCAACAACTGAGAAAGACACACACACACACACACACACACACACACACACACACACACACCTATTTAAAAACACTCAGTATACGATCGTGTTTTTCCCCTTGAATTCTGATTTTTTTTCCTCAGAGTTTTCAAAAACGTGTGACCAGAGCAAACAATATCAGCATTAATTATTTTCTAAGATAAGACACATTTATTCATGCGTTTATTCATCTGTCTGCACAGTAAAGATGTTCTCAAGAGAATCTAACATCATCTGACTCCATACAGTCCTCACGTTGATTTATAATATCTGTAAAATATATATACGAGGCACGGAAGGACTCAATTCTGACATCCCATCAGATAAAAATAATGTGTTTTAATTTAGATTGTGATTTAGATTTAATTAATGTGTCTGTTTAGATGTGATTTATGACTAGTGTAATTAGAGTAAATGGCCTGTGACACGAGGAAATGGACTGTGGGATTTTCTCTCGTGGGGTTTCCATTGGGCTGGAATTCTGTTTTGGAGACAGGAAGCAGCAGACCGAAGATTTTATGTCGGCTGGACTTTCTCCTCTTTTTTTTTTTTTGATTAATTAATATGTTTTTTATTACACTATTGTTAATTTCTATTACGGTATTTTTCTCTCGTAAAACATTCCTGACACTAGAGGGCAGAACTGCGCTTTCACGTCATTTGCGCTATTATTCCACGAGGTGGCGCTGTGTCAATAATTACGTCTGTTTTCCTCCGTTTATTTATCGCGCAATCGTAGCCCCCTCAAATTTAATGGGATATGCCCCTAAACATTGAACCTTGAATCTGTTTAATTTTGTGTTGTTGTTGTTATTATAATAATAGTTTATTTGGTTATGTAACAAATGTTCTGGCATGTTTCGTTTTTTAAGTTCAAGTTCAAGTTTTGAGCATTTGTAAGGCGGTTTTCACAGTTATAATTGTCTCAAAGCAGTTTAAACATTTAAATACGTGTTGCTTAATACTAATACTATTAAATACTCAACATTTTAAAAATAAATAAATACAATTTTGTTTTCACAGAGGTCATGTGTCATGACGCGTGTTGATGACGTCACACGTCGCTATCCGCAAGGCGAACTAAACGACGTCATCGAGGTGAAGTTGCCAACATCATCTATCTGTCTGGACATTGGTAATGCTAATTTAGCAGACACTTGTGGACAAGGACTACTTTATTCCAAATGACCGGACTGGTTCGCCGGACTGGTTTTTTTCCACCTTTTCGTCACAAACTCACAAAGAATTCCAGAATTCCGGTAGAGTTACTGCGCTGTTTCCGGGTTAATTGTTTTTGAGTTAATTCATTTCTTTGTTTGATTCCATGCTGTTGTGTGTGTGTTTTTAATAATAATAATAATAATAATAATAATAATAATAATAATAATAATAATAATAATAATAATAATAATTGAACGCTCATTTTACGTAACATTTATCAAAAATTAAAATGTATTTCGAGTTGATTACAATACAGTAGTTTTTTTTCGGGATGGTTTATATTATTTTTTTTAAAGTGATATATCTACACAAACACATATTGCCATTATATATATATATATATATATATATATATATATATATATATATATATATCTCATTGGGTTTTATTTAATCAATTAAAACAATTCATTTATTTATATATGTAGTGTAAACCCCGAACTCAAGGCAACAAGTTAAAATTTTATATATTCTTTTGTTGATCTTGGAGTACATGTTTTTTTTTTCCTTATAATAAGGGTTATAGGAGAAAAATGTCGAGCAATGATGAGCAAACCAAGTTTTAATTGTAGTTGCTTGAATAATAAATCATATATTTAAGCCGTATTTTTTTGTAAATCCAGGTTTAGAGACACTAAAGTGAAAAGTGTACTAGTACAATTTAGAAAGAGGCGGCAGTTCTCTTGAATAACTTTTTTATTACACAAAAAGCCACAGAGAAGCAGAGAGTCGGACTGATCTTCATCAGAGCTGAAGCTCCGTCAGACACGCGCGCGCGTGCACGTGAAACATCAGACGCGCCGTTCGTCAGATCGATTAGTCGTGTCTTATATCCATTCCAGGACCGTGTTGTTAATAAATGAACACGACGTCAATCGATGGTCCCAGATCAGAGAGATGATGGCTTTCCAACTTTAAAGGGATTTTAATCCACTCGATCCACGTAATCTGATGGGTCAGTATGTGAATCGACGGCTCCTCAGATTAGGACCTTCAGAAAACTGCATATTTTCCTAGACAATCTCACGTGATACAGTACGTTATATTTGACCGTTATAGAGCAGAAACGAGTACAATTCGGCGCATTTCAAGTATTATAAAGTGTTTTCAACGCGAGCGTTTGGATGTTCGCCAGTCTGATTTTCCATTCTTTTTTCCGTATTGAACGCTTCCAAATTACGTGATTTATTAATAATAAATATAATGACGTGACTTCTTAATACTGCTCAATAGTTCGTGCGTCAAACCGCCGAACAGACGCAATTACATAATAAAAGTCCCTCTGATTTTGGCGTTTTCAGTCCCGTTATATTCAAAATAAAGACTAAATGGCAGTCTGCTAAAGGAATGGTAAATACGTAGCACCGTGTCCGTTTGACAACAGACGAGAAAAATATTAAAATGTGAATTTCCTCCGCGCCATTGAAAACACTTTCTATCGTCTTCCCCTATGAGTTTACACATGCACTTTGGTTAAAATACATCAAAGCAGCTTATAAGTAGTTTGGCTTCAGAAAGAACGCGACACGAACACGATTTATGGCTGAAAAGATTTTGCGACGCTTGATTAGCAAGGAAAAAAACAAACTCCTCGGTGGTTCATCGTCCGCAGAGCAAACACAAAATACTATGTACATATATGTAAAAAGTGTTATAAATACGATTTAAACCAAAGATACTATATACATCTTCAAAAGGTGTCAACATTGAACATGTCTTTTTTTTTTTCTTTTTGACCCGAGATACTGTTACTTTGGCTTCCGAGCTGTAGTTGCTAGTGTCGGCCACGCGGGGGCGCCGCCGCCTCACTCTCGTTTCCGCAGGATGACGTAGATCAGGCCGCTGATGAAGGCCAGAGGGAAGGCGACCCAGGCGAGGATGTAGGAGAAGCCGTAGCTGTACTGCTCAGAGAGCCACTCGTGACTCATCACCGTGTAAATGATGGCGCCACTCATCACGAAAAGACCTGCGGGCGGAGGACAAGCAACGTTAGGTCAGGATTATGCTCTCTCTCTCTCTCTCTCTCTCTCTCTCTCTCTCTCTCTCTCTCTCTCTCTCTCTCTGTCTCTATTTCTTTCTCACTCGCTTTCTTTCCCTCCCTATCTCTCTTTGTTTGTCTCTTTCATCACTCTATCACTCTCTCTCTGTCACCACCCCCTTTCACTCTGTCTCTATCTCTCTCTGTGTCTCTCTCTCTCTTTTTCCATCTCTCTTTTTCTCCCTCATTCTCTCTGTCTGTCGGTCTGTCTCTCTCTCTATCACTCTCTCTCCCTCTCACCACTCTCTCTCTGTCACCCCCCCTCTTTCTTTTTTATAACTCTATCACTTTCTCTCTGTCACCACCCCCTTTCTCTCTGTCTGTCTCTCTCTCACTCTCCGTCTCTCTCTCACTCTGTCTGTCTGTCTCTCTATCACTCTTTGTCTCTCTCTATCACTCGGTCTCCCTCTCTCTGTCTCTCTCATCACTCTTTCTCTGTCACCCCCTCTCACTCTCTCTTTGTCTGTCTCTCTCTCTATCACTCTCTCTCTGTCTCTCTTTTTTCCATATCTCTCTCTATTTCTCTCCCTCTGTCACTCTCTCTTTCTCTCCCTCTTTCTCTCTCACTCTCTGTCTCTCTCACTGTCTGTCTCTATCTATCACTCTATGTCTCTCTCTCTCTCTCTCTCTCTCTCTCTCTCTCTCTCTCTCTTTCTCTTCTTCTAAATCTCTCTCTCTTTCTCTCTCTCTCTCTGTCACTCTCTCTTTCTCTCCTTCTTTCTCTCTCTCTCACTCTCTGTCTCTTTCTCTCTGTCTCTCTGTCTGTCTCTATCTATCACTCTATGTCTCTCTCTCTTTCTTTTTTTCTAAATCTCTCTCTCTCTTTCTCTCTCTCTCTCTCTCTCTCTCTCTCTCTCTCTCTCTCTCTCTCTCTCTCTCTCTCTGTCACTCTCTCTTTCTCTCCTTCTTTCTCTATCTCTCTCTCACTCTGTCTCTCTCTCTGTCTGTCTGTCTCTCTCTATCACTCTATCTCCCTCTCTCTGTCTCTCTCTGTCACTGTCACTCTCTCTCTCTATTTCTCTCTGTACACTCTTGTTCATTTAACATTGTCTGCAAGTGCAATCAAACGTATTTTAGCATGTGACTCATTCATCCATAAAGTGCCACACGACTGAGAATCTTTGTTTGACTTATACACTCTTCATATTTCTCTCTGTCCTGTCTCTGTCTCTGGAGTCACGGCACTGAACTACTGTTTCTCCGTCACTTTCTGAAGACTAGAATGCACTTTTGCATCTGTAGCGAGAGCGATCATGTCATATTAGCTGCTGACCTCCGTCACGTACTGTTCATCACACACACTTTGTGTCTGTGGCCTTGTCTATTTATAACTGCAACTTTATTAAATCTTGAGAAAGCTTAATTATGTTATCCACCGGACAAAGTACAGAAACCACTTATCCGGCACCGACTGCGGCTTTATCTGGACTATTAAGACTGATCCGAGATCAGATTTCTCCATATGAAAAGAAGCTGATTATTTATGGTCATTTATTAACAAGAGGGATGTAATAATGCAGTAATAGTGTAACAGCACGAGTGTGAGAGAGAAGGAGCTGTGATCTGTGAGAGAAATATAGTTACTCTATATTCCTACTCTATGTAGTTACTCAGTTACTAGTTGAAACACCGGATCATGGGTTCGATTCCCAGGAAAAGCAGGAATTTGTGGAATTGTAAAAATCTTGAATGAAATTTAAGTGGCTTTGGGTAAAAGCGTCTGCTAAATGACTGTAAAAGTAAAAAAGTAGTCATCAAGTTTTGCTAAAGCATTATCATGAATCATTGAGCAGTATGAGTCACACAGTATTGTAAATCAAAGATCTTGAATCAGTGTTATTAATCAAAGACTATTGTGAATCATAGAGAAGAGTGAAAGCAAAATAGTGAATCAAAGAATAATGTAAATCATAGAGAGGAGTCAAAGCAAAATAGTGACTCGTAGAGAATAGTGAAAGCAATATAGTGAATGAAAGAATAAAGTGAATCATAGAGAATAGTGAAAAGCATAATAGTGAATCATAGAATAATGTGAATCATAGAGAAGAGTGAAAGCAATTTACTGAATCGTAGAGAACAGTGGAAGCAATTAAGTGAATCCTAGAATAAAGTGAATCATGGAGAATAGTGAAAGCAATTTATTGAATTGTAGAGAATAGTGAATCATGGACAATAGTGAAAGCAATTTAGTGAATTGTAGAGAATAGTGAATCATAGAATAAAGTGAATGCAATAGTGAATCAGTAATCAGAGTGTCATTAATCACTGAATACTGTGAATCATGTATAATTGTGAATTGTTAAATATTGTACATTCTAAAACATCTTGAATCACGGAGTTTTAGATAATATGTATAGTGAGTCAAAGAATAATGGGAATCATTGAATATTGTGAATCATTATGTTTAGTGAAAGCAATAAAGTGAATCAGAGTATTATGCATCGCTGAGTATTGTGAATCACACACAGTTGTGAAGCAGAGTATTGTGTACGTATCATGGAGTATAGCAACATCAATACAGTGAATCATAGAATAATGTGAATCGCAGAGTATTGTGGAAGCAATTTTATGACTCATAAAGACTCACTCGCTAATACATTCTGTACATCTGTACATGTTTACAGTCAACTTTTTGCCCAATAAAAATTGTTAAAAAAAAAAAAAAGACTCACTCGCTAAGATCTGGAAAGCTCCTGTGAGGAAAAAGCGTCCGCCTTTCTGAAGCGTGAACAGCTGGCAGAAGAACAGGAAGAGAGACAAGAAGCTGAAGATGATGGACAGGATCATCAGGGCCTGCACCGCCTGGATCCAAACTGGAGAAACAGAAGATCACCAGGGTTAACGCCAAACACAATACCACAGTACAGAGAACATACAGCTGTCAGCAGCAACGACAGAGTTCAGCCTTCAGGTTTGATTCAGATTCGTTTTTAGATGTAGTATATTTAGTATGAAACTGGTGTGTTTTCAACAAATTGTTGATGAAAAATTGTAAACAAAAAATTGCAGTCAAAAAATGACACATGTTAAAATGTATTTAAAAAATGTTTATAACCTTTATATTTTAATTGTGTAATCATTCTCTGAATGTCATATATATATATTTATATATATTATTCTACACAAAATAAATTTGTTTTATTTTTTATTAACGTTTCTGTTTCTATTATGTTAATATTCTCTTAAAATACATTTTTTTTTCTTTATTTAACAAACCTAGCTTGTGATTCGCATCATTTTGATATCGTTTCACTTGAATAATAGATAACAAAAAGTCGATTCCAGTGGTCAGGACTTCATTTCCCAAGATCCTTTGCTCTCCAGTCAGACTCCGCACATGCTCAGAGCAATTGTTTCAAGCTCAGGCCTGTTTCAAGCTCTCTGTTTATCTGACGCTGTGAAGAGGAAGGATTATTATCCCCTGTGCAGTGACCAGAGGTGTCAAGTAACGAAGGAGTACTACTTCGTTACTTAACGAAAGTAGAAATTTGGCTTACTTTTACTTTTCTAAAGTATTAATTTTTCCGCTTACTTTATACTTCTACTTCTTATTTTTTAAAGCAAATATCGGTACTTTCTATTCGTTACTTCTTCAAAACCAGCCGGGTTACCAGTTAGTTTTATTTCCGTGTTGAATCGATGTAAAAAAAAAACATCCGCACAAATCACGCGGGTAAATGATTGTGGTTGGACGAGACATATAAACAAGTATCATTCCGACACCCTATTGGTTTTCGTAAGGTCCGTCACACCTGCGCGTCGCGCTTTGTCGGCGAAAGAATGACGGAGAGGAGAGGAGAGGCGGCTTTATGGATTCGATTAGTGTCAATACGGTTAGAGCAAAAACGGCGCCGCGCCGCGCTTGCGCACACACACCAACACCGTTAAAACAGACGCGAAAATGCGGGTAAAACGGCAAACGAATGTTCAACATGTGTGAGGCGCAGTGACCGTGTGTAAAGCTCAAGTTCTGAGCATTTGTAAGACGCTTTTCACAGTTGAGACAGCTTTTTCACTGTCTCAAAGCACACAAAAGCTCACGTGAACACTGATAAACATTTCAGTTAGTATCTTTGTGAGACTTTAAGATATATTATTTATCTTATTCTAGATATAACGGAGATAATGTAATGTGGAAGCTAGATTTTATGTCAATTTAGGTCATTGTTTCATAACATGTACGTATTTGAAAAGAATCTATTTTGTAACAAGTTTTTACAGATTTATCAACCTCCTCTGTGATTTAGTGTCTTGAGGCAGATTGCACAAAATATTTGTAATAATATGCATTAATTTTCAATGTAATTACAACAATTTAATAGAACAATATAGTTCTATAATGCTATTTTTTGTCCTCGCATTACTTTTACTTTTATACTTAAAAGTAGTTGCATCAGTATCAGTAACGCTACTTTTACTTTAGTAGAATATTGGGCATTTTACTTTTACTTTCACAGAAGTACTTTTTGACTCTAGTATTTCTACTTCTAATGAAGAAGTATCAAAAGTGACTACTTTTGACAGCACTGGCAGTGACCCAGCGTTTTGATTGTGTTTGTTCCCTGGATTTTTTTTACTTCTTGCCCGTGTTCTTCATTTAGACTGTTTCGACTCTTTCTGTGATGACACATTGGACTCGTTTGTAGCTGGTGTAATATTGTACTGTATTTAGTTTATGGGCGCGCATATTTGAAATTGGCGATTATAAGCACCTCCCACGTTTTGGAGCGTCGAAAATTCAATCAAAGGGTGCATATATTCCTGTAAATACGGTAAGTATTAAAGGAATCCTGTCTTCTCTAATACACGGCAGCACTCGGGACATCCTGTTGTGTTGAGCCGGTAATGGCTGCGTGAGATGTAAAGTGGATCCAGGAGCTCCCCAGGTGCGGCGCAGAAGACCTCGGTCCCTTAGGCTTTTAGCAGGAGTCTGATGTGGATGTTCTGCTGATGTCCTGTAGCTAAAGAGCTCCATTACCTCCACATCCGCTCGTGCATTAGCGCTCCTCAACACGTGGCGTTTCTCCAGCAGATTGATTATTAGCGTATGAGTCTCGTTGGAGCTTGAGATTGATGGTGGATGTCATGGCAGATGTTTGTAGCTTAACGTCAAGAGCTCCGGATGGTTCCGTGTGTGCCGTGTGAGGGTGACCTGCTCGGTAGAATTGACCTCAGATGGTGCCCTCCTGCCACTCTGTCTTTTTAATTCTTTCATTCTTTCTTTTTTCTACCTTTTTTCTTCCTTTCTTTCTTTCTTTCTCTCTTTCTCTCCAAACTATCAATCAATCTATCTACGTATATGTCTGTCTGTCTGTCTGTCTGTCTGTCTATCTATCTATGTATCTATCTATCTATCTCATTCTTTTCTATTCTATTTTCCTCAGTTTTAAGCTTTCTTTCTCCACTTCTCTCAAATCTATCTATCTATCTATCTATCTATCTATCTATCTATCTATCTATCTATCTACTATCTATCTATCTATCTATCTATCTATCTATCTATCTATCTATCTATCTATCTATCTATCTATCTATCTATCTATCTATCTATCTATCTATCTATCTATCTATATCTCATTTTTTCTTTCTATTTTCCCTCAGTCTCAAATCCATCTATTTATCTATCTATCTATAATCTCATTCTTTCTCTCTGTTTTCCCTCTGAGTTTTAAATTCTTTGTTTCTTTGTTTTTTCGTTCTTTCTTTCACCACCTCTCTCTCTTTGTCCGTCTGTCCGTCCATCCATCCATCTATCTAATTCTTTCTCTCTCTATCTTTCCTCAGTTTTTAATTCTGTCATTCTTTCTTTTTGCAATATATTTTCTCTCTTTTTTTCTTTCTTTCACCACCTCTCTTTCTCTGTCCGTCTGTCCATCCATCTCATTCTATCTCTCTAGTTTTTAATTCTTTCCTTCTTTCTTTTTTTCTAATATTTTTTCTAATCTTTCTTTCTTTCTTTTTCTTTCATTCTTTCTCCACCATGCAGAGAAACATGTCTACACGTCTTCTCATGTAGTACTGGTGGTGTTGTGTGTTTAGCTGAGTGTAGTTGGGCTGGTCTGCTGGAGGATCAGTGGATCAGTGATGGAGTCGTCCGTGTGTGACTGACTCTTCACGCCGCTGCAGTAACACGTGGAATGTGAGGACTCTCCAGCATGTCTATTTCTTATCCAAGGGTCATTACTACAGCCTCAGGTTTCCACCCACCCCTCTCTCTCTCTCTCTCGCTCTTTCTCTCTCTCTCTCTCTCTCTCGCTCTCTCTCTCTTCCTCTCTCCATTTATCTATCTCTATCTCCAGACCTTCTCTCTCTGCCTCTCTTTATCTCTCCTCTCTCTTCTCTCTCACACCCCATCTATATTTTTATCTTTCTATCTCTCTACCTCTCTCTCTCTCCTCTGTCTTTCTCTCCTTGCCTTTCTCTGTCATCCTCTCTATCCAATCTGTATCTATCTAAATCTAGTCAGCTTTACATTACATCATCATCTCATTCTTTCTCTCTATTTCCCTATCAGTTTTCCAATAATTTCAATAATTTCTTTCTGTCTTTCTTTCTTGTATTTCTGTTCTTGCCTTTACATCATTATATCTCTATCTATCTATCTATCTATCTATCTATCTATCTATCTATCTATCTATCTATCTATCTATCTATCTATCTATCTATCTATCTATCTATCTATCTATCTATCTATGACCAGCTTTCCATTCTATCATCATCTGTCATGTCATTCTTTCTCTCTCTATTTCCCTTTCAGTTTTCCAATCTTTCATTTTTTTACTTTCTTTCTTTTTGCCTGACTATCTAACAGTTTTTCAATCTAATTATGTCTTTCTGTCATTCTTTATTTCTTTCCTTCTTTCTCCCCCACCTCTCTCTCTCTCTCTCTCTCTCTCCTCCCTCTCTTAGCTGTTTCTGTCACTCCCACTACAACTGTCAAGGCACCTGACTGAACCAGATCCAGATGCTCGGCTCGTTATAAAGCATTCTCTACTCACCAATAAAGCATTCTCTACTCACCAATTAAACTCACAATCAAAAACAGACCAGAAGACAACAAGATACACAGTTTGGCAATAATGCAAATCTGAAAAAAAAAATGCCTCAACGTGATCGTAGCTAGACGAATGAACCTTCCTCTTAGTTTGAGAACAATCTAGACCATCGACGTTGGTTTTCGGGGGTTTAGTAGCAATTGAAGGAAATAAAAAAAAAAAAGCAAAAAATAAATAATAGCAATGAATAAAGCAAAAAAAAAATTTTTTTATAATAAACATAGAGAAAATGCCAGAGTGGAAACAATTGAGGAACCGTCATTTGTTTGTCTCGAAACATCTCGTCAGACCATGTGAGGAAACTATTCCAGTATACATCCATAAATACAGCCTCTATTTGTGGGACCACCACACCCACCCAACATAGGCCGGTTATCTTTAAACAAAATGTGAAAAATAGCCGCGTGATGTGTACTGATGATCTGCTTCCTTCTCCAGCGTGTGTGTGTGTGTGTGCAGGAACACATGAGGTATTTTGGAGCAGAAGGTTTTGTTTTTAGAAAGAAGGAAGAGTGTGTTTGCATTCTAAGGTCCAGGTTGTGAAGAATGCGGTTGGACGGTTGATAAGTACGCGTCAGGGAAGCATAACACTGCGGCGTGAGTGTGTGTGTGTGTGTGTGTGTGTGTGTCTTCTCAGTTTCCTCCATGAAAAGCAGTCTATATCAGGGCGATGAATAGGATTTCACGCGTGCCTGGGCTGCCAGTGTTGAGTTGCTTATTTACACCAGCTGTTGCTTATCATTAATAGTAGTAACTCCTACGTGCAGGTGTGACGGTCATTTTGCTGCTTGGCATTTGACTGGTTTTCAACAGTTTTTCCCCATGATTCTCTGGGAATTTCACTGGGACGTTTGACTGTGTCAGCATTATTTCTGTATCTATCTTTCTATCTATCTGTCTGTCTATCTATCATCTACGTTACAGTCTATCTCTCCTCTCTCACAAGCCCATCTATATTTCTCTCTTTCTATCTCTCTCTCTCCATTTATCTCTCTATCTCCCGACTTTCTCTCTCCTTTCTCTGTATCTCTTTCTCTGTCACCCTTTCTATTTTCATCTCTCTAATCTCCTCTCTATCTGTCTGTCTGTCTATTTATCTATCTGTCTATCTATCTATCTGTCTATCTATCTGTCTGTCTATCTATCTGTCTATCTATCTATCCATCCATCCATCCATCCATCCATCTATGTTTTTCTGTCTGTTTCTCTTTCTATCTCTCTGTCTGTCTGTCTGTCTGTCTGTCTGTCTGTCTGTCTATACTGTATATTTATTCCATTTCCTGTGTGCCTTTTAACATATAAGTTGTCTAAAGTTGCTCGAACTCTATTATTCTTCACAGTAAAGGGCATAAGATAATTTTTACTTGAGTAGAACATCTCTTTTTTTTCCCCCTACCGGGCACGTGAGAGCAGATCACATAACTCCGCCCCGTGCCCGCCCACTAACCACGCCCTTTACAAACACAGCACATTGTGATGCTCTGCTGATGGACGTTAAAACACAGCTCTCGCTGCTCTGTCTGTCTATCCATCTGTTCTATTTGCCTGTCTGTCTATCTTTCTCTCTATCTAGCTGCCTATCTATCTATCTATCAATCCGTTCGTCCGTCTATCTGTCTGTCTGTCTATCTATCTATCTATCTATCTATCTATCTATCTGTTCTGTCTGTCTATTTATCTACATATATATCTGGTCTGTCTGTCTGTCTATCTATCTATTCGTCTATCTTTTTTCTTTCTTTCTTTCTTTCTTTCTTTCTTTCCTGTTCTGTTCTGTTCTGTCTGTCTATTTATCTACACATCTATCTGGTCTGTCTGTCTGTCTGTCTATTTCTCCATCTGTCTATACCGTCTGCTAATTCTCCGTTTCCCATTTTAATCACATTCTTCTCCAGCTAGCTCGGGCCGTGTGCGTGACACGCCTTGACGGAACAGCGTAGGGATTGCGAGCTGCTGGGGTTTGACATCTCTAGGCAGGCCGCACCCTGAGCTCTCTCCCAAACAAGGGCCCTGAGCTGGCCAGACTATTTATACAGCGGCCTCGGCTGATGTGGACCGCGATCTGCGCATTCTCACCCCTAGATGGCGCTAGTGAGGTGCGAGTGGCCACACCCACCACAGTCTGGTAAACAGGCACGGGGGCTTTGACAGTTAAGCCAAGCCCCGCCCACTCAGCGTGTAGTACGCCGAGCTTTTTAACCTTTTGCTGGTCGCCTACGACTTTATTATCCTTTATTATTACTTGTTTATTTATTAAGTATATTTCCCAGTAGCTCAGTCGATTCCCAAGGGAAAGCAGGGATTTGTTGAATTGTAAAAAGTGTTCTTTCTTTCTTTTCGTTGTCTTTTGGATAAAAGCATCTGCTAAATGACTGTAAAGCTAAAACGGTAAATATATAATTTGCCTCCACGGTCCAAACGAGCAGTAAAATGCAGTCGTACCTTCAGAGTTGGCAGGGTCACATTCAATGGCATTGACCGTGCAGTTTGACCAGAGGTCTGTGCTGATGCTGGACGTCCCGGCCCATGCCTGTCCCAGAGGAGCAGAAAACCAGCAGGGTTTAGGATCTACTTTTTGTTCAGCCTGGCAGTTAAAAGTTGTGCAGTTGCACAATATTACACAGCTAAACTGGTAGGAGTGGGTTTCTTACGCTGACGATAGTGGAGACGAAGAGCAGAACCAGTGCCGCTACATGCAAGACGACGATTCCCAGTAAAAGGAGCAGCATGATTCCTCAAGCGTCTGCACGGGGACGGAAATGTGGAATTAATAGGGAATAAATCACCTTCTAGTGCGTCTTAGCCCCGTATGTTAGAAAGACAAAATTATATAAATTTAAAAAAAAAATTATATACATATTTTTTTACATTTTTATAATATGTTTGCAACGTAAAAAATGGATAAACTAGTTAAAAAATTATATAATTCAAATCCAGATTTTCTTTTTTTGCTTTTAAATTTCATCTTTTTTTAAAATTAGCGTCTGTTTTCAAATGTCTTTATTGTTTGTATTTTTGTTACACAATTGTTACATTTAATTTACCTAATTTAATAAGCTACATTTAACGAAACTACATTCGATTTACCTCAACGTAACACTGCTCTTAAGAATCTCACTGAACTCTCCTCCTCAGAGCATTTTTACAAACGCGCTCCATCCTTTTCATCCCCGTTTATCAACTATACACGAGACGAATCCAACTTACTTTGCGCAACGAAAATTAAGTCCACAAAAAGCACAGAGCAACAACCCGCCGGGCTCGTCGAGGCAGTGAAAGTTCTCGCGTATTTCCACAGATCCGCGCGACTAGATTTTCCCAGCGAGCGGAGCAGCGGCTTTAAAGAGGCTCATTATGGCAGCACTACGCCTTTTTTCTGCGTGGTGACGTCACGGCGCGCCCCCGTGACAGCGCCGTTCCCGACATATCCAGAGCGCACGCTGCGCGTAACAACCACTTACTCACACACACCGCGCTGGAGATGTGTTTGGTTCCCTAGGATACAACCAAGGATGAATAATAATAATACGTCTATAAATAAGCGCGGGGAAACCTCTTTATGCACTTTTAACCTTTTAATGGCGAATTCAAATAGTTGAGTAGTTACTAGCTCTCGGAGTGACTCTCTGAGGTTTAACTCGTGTGTTACCAGAGGTGTAAGGTACTTGAGTAAATGTACTGCGTTACTTTACTTACGTATGTTTTTGGCTACTTCGTACTTCTGCTGAGTATCACAAATATAAGTAACTTTTACTTTCTACTCCACTGCATTTGAATCGACACTTACCGTTACTTGTTACTTTTTGATTGTGTGCGACGAACCATAATTTAACGAACCATTTATTTGTTCCGATTTTTTGCCTACATTCAGCATGAGCAAAATACTTGTAAAGTTTTAAGTTCTTTTAAAATTTGCTACTTTGCTACTTTGACTCAAGTCTTTTTTAAAGTGGTGACTATTGTTTTGTCTATTTATGACTATTTTTATGATACTTGTATTGGAGTAACGTATACTGTACGTCTCCGTACTTTTACTTAAGTACAGTTGTCAGGTACTCTTTACACCTGTGTGTTACCACTTTTAATACCGAAAAATAAGGGAGGAACAGGGTCAGCGCGTAGGGGGCGGGGCTAACGGGGCGGGGCTAACGGGGCGGGGCGACAAGCATCCCTTTACACACAGGCTTAAATGACAATAAAAATAATTTCTTTAATTGAAATGATGTCAGTCTTTCTCTTTTGAATATCTCTTAAAATATTTGTTTTAAAATATTTATAAAATATTTTTTAAATATTTTTTGCAGTTATAACAACATGGAAACTGCACATTCATAGAATAGCGAGGACATATTTTTTATAGCCTACTTCTAATAAAAAAAAAAAATTGAGAGTTGCAATGTACTGTTTTATTTGACTTACACATGGGCATAAAAGAAGGAAAGGAGAATCTTCCCAAAATGCGTAAGGGATAATTAGCATGAAACGCTGCCTCAAAAAAAATAAATAAAAAAAAAACAATAAAAAATTACGGGACAAAACTCAATTCAAAAAGGAATACGCAAAAAGGATTTCCTTTTTTCAAGGGGCGGGTGTCAACCCTCGGGATGTGCCGACACTTGTTTTGTGGCTTGTGTTGGTGAAGACGATGAAGGTGTGACGGATGATCTGTTCTTTACTCGTCGGCAGCAGGATCCGCGTGTTTTCCGTTGCTATGGGATTGAGAAACACAAACTCATTAGGCGGATGCTCTCGACTCGCCCGCGTATGGCCTGTGTGTGAAATGCTGAAGGTCCATTAGCTGTCCTATGGGAGGCCTGCAGGAATGAACAGAATGTCTCCACACAAGACTCTCTCTCTCTCTCTCCCTCTCTCTCTGTCTCTCTCCCTCTCTCTCTGTCTCTCTCTCTCTCTCTCCCTCTCTCTCTCTCTCTCTCT
>CM051500.1:2376514-2416185 GCA_028031935.1 Paedocypris micromegethes | reverse complement strand
CTCTCTCTCTCTCTCTCTCTCTCTCTCTCTCTCTCTCTCTCTCTCTCTCTCTCTCTCTCTCTCTCTATCTGCTCTCTCTTTCTCTATCACTCCCTTTTTCTTACTCTCTTTCTCTCCCCTATCTTTTTTCCACCCCATCCATCTTTCATTACACATATCATCACACTAATAGCAAAGCGAATGAGAGGAATTCCCTAAAGCCGAACGCTTGTTAAAAATAAAGCTCGGACATGTCAGGACCGTGCGGCGGATTCCAGGCGGCTTTCTGCCCGGGCCGGGGTGAAGAGGAGAGGGCGAAGGCCAGCTATTTCTGAGCCTCGGAATCATATATTTTCCTGTCAAATATGTCTCACGGCCTGAAAAAATGTCTGTCTGTGTTTTTGTGCATCTGTCTGTGGACAAATCTGTCTATCTGCATCTATCTATCTATCTATCTATCTATCTATCTATCTATCTATCTATCTGTCTGTCTGTCTATCTGTCTGTCTGTCTGTCTGTCCGTCCGCCCGTCCGTCCGTCCGTCTGTCTGTCTGTCTATCTATCTATCTATCTAACTTTTGATATGTCTGTCTTCTGGTGTTTCCATAAGCTGTGTATCTGTCTGTCTGTCTGTGTATAGCTGTCTGAAATTATGTCTCTCTCTATTTGCAGTGTCTTCTGGGTGTGTGTGTGTGAAGTTATGGGGTGTCTACATCGGTCCTGTCTACTGCCGGCACACCCCGCTCTCTTACGCGGAGCCAGAGAGAAACTGAGCTGGAGGCAGCTGGCGAGAGGAGAAGGAAGGCGAGAGAGGGGCTCGAGAGAGAGAGAGAAGAGACGCGAGAGAATTCGCGTTCAGAGCGAGAGAGAGAGAGATGCGAGAGAGCGGGGAGCGAGAGAGATCGAGAGAGAGGAGAGAAGAAGTAGAGACAGAGAAGAGAGAGCAGGGAGAGAGAGAGAGCTCGCTCGGCGAGATCTCCGGCGAGAGCGGACCGCTCCGCTGAACTAGGTGCGTAAGTTCGCGCGTAGGAGCGTCGCTTCTCGATCGATAGCTCTCTCTCTCTCTCTATCTTTCTCACAAACTCTTCATCTCTCTCTTTCTCACAAACTCTTCATCTCTCTGTCTCTCTCTCTTACTCTCTCTTTCTTGCAAATCTATCTCATTCTTACTTTCTCTCACTCATTCTCCATCTCTCTTTTTGTCTGTTTCGTTGTGGCGTCCCATTAGAGATCTGTCAGTTTGTCTATCTGCAAATAGGAAGGTCTATTTATCAGTTTGTGTATCTGTTTGTTTGTCTCAAACAAAAAATTAATAAAAAAATTAATTATCGTAATTAATGTCTGTCTATCTATGTATTTGTCTGTCTGTCTGTCTGTCTGTCTGTGTTTTTTCCCCCGTGTCTGACTGTCTGTATAAATATGTCTGTCTGTCTGTCTGTCTACCTGCACAACTGTCTGTCAGCAAAGTATTTCTCAGTCTGTCAATATGTCTGTCTGTCTTTTTTTTTCTATCTGTATTTATTTTTGTATTTGTCTGTCTGTCTGTCTTTCGGTCTGAAAATATCTTTTCACCTCTTTGTGTGTTGAATCACAACTTCCACAGCTCATTCATTTACATATTTCAGTTTGTACCAAAGGTACACGTCACTTTGTGTAGTTCTATGAGATAAAAACCCAAGAAGGTACATGCAGGTTTGTAGAAGAGCTGGAATGTTCTGGAAGATCTTGAGGTCAGTGGAATCATGTCCGGCGTTAGCACTCTTCATGACGTCTCCATAATTCACACACACACACACACACACACACACACACACACACACACGGCCTGACCGAGCGTAAACTGTGTGTAAGGTGAAGGATTGCTCCATTTCTCCGGCGTTGTAGACTGTTCTCTTTGGCCTGGATCCTGGACTGAAGAGGTGGTCTGGCTGTAAAACTCCACCAGGACAGAAGCGTGGGATCCATCGCAGGCCCGGCTTGAGCGGAGGATTCTGGTGGTTTGGCAGAGCCGGGTCCAGTGTTGTGTCTGTGCGTTTCCTTTGCCCAGAACCACAAGAACCACATCGGAATTGTGAAAGTGAAGTTTTGAAGGAAGCCAAGCTGTCCAAAACCCAGTCTGTGGCTTTTTATATTCTTCGTAAACTCTGAAATCAGAAGTTGGAGGCCTAGTCGTGCTCTTTCTGTGGGTCGGGTTTCTCCAATAATCTAAAAATATGCAGGAGAACATGAATTTTGCCCATAGTTGTGTGTGTGTGTGTGTGTGTCCTGGCTGTCTGGCCACCAATCCAGTGTGTGTATCCCACCTTCGGGCCCAGAGTTGCTGTGATTGGCTCCAGATCTTCGTCCAGAGTTGTAAACTACTTAGTTACTTTACTTAAGTAGAATTTTGGCTTAAGTAGAATTTTACTTCAGTAGAATTGTACATCGGCTCCTTACATTTGTATGCAAATATCTGTACTTTCTATCCCTTACATTTGTTCTACTCCTTATCCTATTGGTTGGTCAATATGAACAATAGATATATTTTTAATCGTCATTTATGGTTTATGAGATTCAACTATACTGTTATACTAATGAGATTCAAAAACGAAAAATAAAAATGAAGATTGCAATGGTAAGATTGCCAGTAGAAAAAAAAATGAATAAAACAGAAATTTCCATAAAACAATACGGTTCAGGACAGTTTTTGAAGAGTTTCCATCGCGTGATTTGAATATTTAAATCTTGGATTGTTGTTTTGTAATAAGACACACACACACACACACACTTAGCAAAATCACTAACACACTTTAAGTCTTAACGTTTTGATATTATTCAATAGTTCCATACCATTAAAAATGTCATTTCAATGGCATTTTCCCCCATTTCATTACTTTTACTTTTATACTTCTCAAACCGCTACTTGAGTAACAAGGTCAACTTGATACTTTTTAGTATCTAGTCTTCTAAATGAGTACTGAATATAACGACTTTTGACAGCACTGACCTCGTGACCCAGAAATGGAAAAGTTTTTCAAAATGTGAATCATTCAGCTGGTCTTCGGTGTCGAAACGTGCGTTCTTAGCATTCAAGAATCGGTTATCACATCACCATCCGTCATATTTGTCTTAAGCAAGACATTCCTGAGATGTTTCTAGCTGGACTTTCACTGGCTCTCGGGAGCGTTGAACACTACAGTAGGTACGGTACACACAGCTGCTCTGAAGACCACTGTGTGCTCAAGATACACCAAGTCTCAGCTCACAATCCTCAACCTGCGCGGTTCAATATTGACCTTCTGCTCTGTCGTCTTAGAGATTAGGTCTGGGGAGAGAGAGAGAGAGAGAGAGAGAGAGCGAGTGTTGGAGCTTTTCTGAGAACCACCGTTTCCTGCTCCGTGTTGAGCAACCGTCCGAGAAAGTAAAAGTCCTGCCAATTATGACTTTCTGGATAATGTTAGGAAAGTCGAGAAAAGTCCACGTTTACAGTTTTTTCTGATTGCTTAAACCCAAACTGTGATTCTCGTAGCACTATTTCTAAAACTATTAATGATTATAGCAAAACCACTCACAGAGTTTGCAAAACTAAAAGCACAAAAACTGCTTTACACTCAGTTTGCAATTTTGTAACACACACTTTTTTGCACAACACTCATTTTGCAAAACTTTAAACACAATTCACTGCTTACACTCAATTACCAAATTTCCAACACACTCCTAGCAAAATTATACACATGTATTGCTATCATTAACACTATTTGGTCAACTTTCTGGCACACTTTCACATGTGAAAACTGTTTTAGTTTATTAGTTCACTTTGCAATCAGCCTAAGCACTACACATAAGCCACAGGTAAGCTGTCTGTGTGGAGTAGAATAGAGGAGCAGTAAGAGTGAGAAGAGTGAGAATCAGAGGAGGCCGAGGGAGAGGACGCGGAGGTGAAGAAGTTGGAGCAAGAGGACGTTTAGTTGAAGAAGTGGGAGGGTTAGAGGAAGATAGAGGAAGAGGACAAGGAGAACCAAGAAGAGGTAGAGGAGGGTGAAAGAGGACGGGTAAGAAAGAGGAGAGTAAGAAATAGAATATTTGATGACATCAGCGCTACTATAGTGGACCATGTCATCAACCATGGGGTGACCCTCAGGGAAGCTGGCCAATGGATTCAGCCCAATTTGAGTCGCTACACTGTGGCAAACAATCACTAGGACATTTCCAAATGAGCTACTTTTTGTAGATGAGGCCGATTACAACCTGAGTAAAACCAGGAGACGTGGCAGGAACATTATTGGACACTGTGCCATCATCAATGTCCCAGGACAACGGGGTGGTAACATAACAATGTGTGCAGCTATACGCCAAAATGGTGTTGTTCACCATCAAGCAATCATAGACCCTTACATGACATACTCACTGTTCAGAGAGCAGAACATACCCCACATGTCATCATGTGGGACAATGTAAGCTTCTATAGAGCTGCTTTGGTCCACAACTGGTTTACAGACACCCATCCTCCATCACACTCATCCTCCCTCAGTACTCTCCACTCCTCCAATCCTATCCAGGAGTTCTTCTCTCCCTGCTGCTAGAAAGTGTACGACTGTCATCCTCATCAACAAGTTGCCCTTGTACAGGCAATGTTGAAGGCATGTGGAGATATTGACCAGCATCATGTCAGGCCTGGATACGGCATTCAAGGAGATATTTTCCTGGTGACTTTGATTGAAGAATATTGTATGCAATGTGGAGGAAATTTTGTGGCCGGACCCAGAAAGATGACATGATGTAGGCCTGCTGATTGTTTTTTTCCCTTTTTTTGTGAAATTACTATGTTGTGTTCAGACTTTCTCTTGGTTTTTATGAGTGTGAATAAACACTAATGCTTGAAGTTTGGATCCTTGTATGTTTACATGACACTATGACAAAATTATGACCTGAAATTGACATGAAGACAGAAAGCAAAAGCCAGATGTGTTTTGTATTTTTACCATCAGTGTGCAGTTGTTGCGTTGTGTGCTTAGTAGATGATGGCTTGTGTGTACTGATTGATACGAAAACACCATTTTTACGAATGTGTGAAGAGTTAATCTAGCTGTGATCGCTTTTGCAAGAGAATTACAATGTTTTTATAATTGGGTGAAAGATTTTGTTATTTGTGTGTAGAGTTTTGCAAAAATAGCCAATATTTGCAAAAAATGTGCCTAAGCAATCAGAAAAAACTGTAAATGATTTCAGCCGGACTAAGTAGAATGTTAGAATGGTCTCATTGTATCTAATGGCAACAGTAACACTTTGATTTCTTGATCATGACAACATTGGAACCGCCTTATATACTGTAGAATCTGATTGGCTAAATTTTGCAGCACTTAATATGTATTTTTAAATAGTTTTTTGAAAAAAATGAAAATATTTTTTCCCGTTTTAATAAAATGTCAATAACAAGATGATATAATACGCATACCAATAGCTTCATTTGAAACTGGTTTTAAATCCCAGAAAAAAACATCTGGATAATGTTTCTTGCTTATGACAACATGGGACCCTCCTTAATCTGATTGACTAAAGAACACATTTTGATTTTGATTGGTTCATCTGATCCCATCAGTGGAGGCTTTTTAATTCCGCGACATATATAGCTAGTTGATCAAACGGCACTTACAATATATTTTTTAAATGTTAATGTTACATGTTAAACGTTATTGAAAATATTTTCTCCAGTTTTAATGAAATGTCAATAACAAGATGATATCCTAATATCTTCAAGATTAAAATATTTTTATTTCGGAAACAAATTCCAGAAAAACCCTAACAATCGTTAAAGAAAGTAAAAGTCCTGCCAATTCTGACTTTCTGACGCTCTGGATAATGTTAGAAAAGCCAAGAAAAGTCCACGTTAAATGATTTCAGCCAGACTTAATAGCATATCAGTTATGTTACATAATATCTAATGGCAACTAACACTTTGATTTCTTGATCATGACAACATTGGAACCGCCTTATAAAGAATCGGATTGGCTAAAGAATAAATGGCTGATTTTGATTGGTTCCCTAACCCAACCCTAACCCTAATGATAGAGTTAGTTGATCAAACGGCACTTACAATGTATTTTTTAAATGTTAAAGTTACATGTTAAATGCTATTTAAAACGTAAAAAAATATTTTCCTGTTTTAATGAAATGTCAATAACAAGATCATATCTTGAAATCTTCAAGATTAAAATGGTTTTATTTCTGAAAAGAAAATTACAGGAAAACCCCCAACAATGAACATGTTAAAAGTTTTTAGAATATAAAAAAAATATTTGTTTCCCGTTTTAATGAAACCTCAATAACAAGACGATATAATACGCATAGCAATAGCTTCAATTGAAACTTTTTTTTTCGTTTGTTGTTTTATATTGGAAAAAAATCCCAGAAAAACCCCAAACAATCGTCCGAGAAAGTAAAAGTCGTTCCGGATAATGTTAGGAACTAACATTAACTAACTCTCACAAAGCCGAGAACCGGAGCAGACGCTGCTGATGAAGACCACCGCACCAAACTGTGGGGATCACATCACACCCCTGTGAGGAATCTTCTGTTTAGTCTTTAAGAATGTACAGATATGGTTACGTGTTAACTAGTGGTTAAGTAGTGTACACTCACACCCGGAATCCTTTATTTGAATTAGTGTGTTAATGTAGTAATTATTGCGTAAGTCACACTGTAAGAACAGCAACTAAATACAACAATCGTTAAAATTACAATCGCTAAAGATTTGCCAAAAAAGAAATAAACAAAGTTAGTGAAGAATTATGGAGTCAGATTAGTGCCAAAAAAAACTAAAATTTCTAAGAAACGAAGGGTAAGGCTTCACATTTTCACTATTTTTTTGCAATCTTCACATTTTTGTTAAAATTAAAAACTTTTTTTTTTAAGTTTACGATTTTTGGACTTTGGGCACTAGTTTCCCTTACTCTGATTGGCTGTGAGATTGTGATCCGTGTGGGAGGAGTTCAGCGAGCGTACATCAAAGTCATTATCATCCTAGTCATCTGCTGTCAATCACATTCTCATCAGCCAATCAGAACAAGGGCCGCCCCCTTGAGAAACTAGTGCAAAAAATGCAAACGCAAAAATCTGAAAAAAAAAAAAAAACCAAAAAAACTAAAAAAAAAGCTGTAGATTGTATTGTTAAAAAATGTAAGTGGAAAAACAAATACATTATATAAAAATGAAAATGTGAAGCATTTTTCATCACTTTTTAGAAATGTCCATGAAACAGTGGTTCAGGACAGTTTTTGAAGAGTTTCCATCGCGTGATTTGAATATTTGAATCCTGGAATTTTTGTTGTGTAATAAACCACACACACACACACACACACACACACACTAATAAGCAAAATCAATAACATCATCGTGTTGTAGAATCCTCACACACTTTATCACAGTCTTACAACATTTGACTAGATAGAGTTACGTCACCGAGGGTCTTCTGTCTTCTACAAGAAGATTGATTTTACTCATCGATTTTCAAATCTTTACAGTCGCTTTAGGGTTAAAGTTAGTGAAACCAAGATTAGACGTCTCAGTTAATGAAAAGCATGAAGAAACATCTCGTTCCCATTGGACAAAGTTCATAGGTCTCAGAAGAACCAAAGTGTGGAGCTACAGTAGAGTGTAGAAGCCAGGCCTCCAGAAGCAGATTGGGTCTTTCATCCTTTAATCTGATGGGTTTGTGGAAGATCTAGGTGTATCCGACCAGGCGAGGTGTGCTGGGGAAGCTCTTCCTCATGCTCATGCACTTCTCCTGGTCCAGGAACAGTGAGTTGGCTTTGACGGACAGGTCATGCTCCAGGGTGACCTTCATCTTCACCAGGTTCTGAAGGGTGTTTTCAGCCTCCATCAGTCGCTCTTGAAGCTTGTGAACGGTATCTTCGATTTCTCTGACTTCCGTGATCAGCCTGGGAGAAGAACACGCAGAAGATTAGAAGCTCTGTTTAAAAATGCTTAAAATACAAAAAAAATGTATTTATTATTAAATAAAATTATAAAGTAAATTTGACGATTGGGAGTAAAGTGTTAACTATTGTACAAATATTGGTATGGTATGAAAAAAACATCAGATCTTGTTTTTTTGCAAATCTGGTGTCGAATACTTTTTTACACATTTAATAATCAAGGACAAAGTTACGATAAATATTTCAAGGTTCAACCTCGAAGGACTAGAATTCCAATTGTAATGATTTCAGCCACACTAAGTAGAGCGTTAGTATTGTCACATTGGTGAAAAGTACTTGAGTACAATTTAATAATTTTTGTGAAATATTGGAAATATATTTTTACTTACTAGTATTTGGCTACTTTGCACTTTTTGTACATTTTGTAAATATTGGAAATATATTTTTACTTACTAGTATTTGGCTACTTTGCACTTTTGAGTATCAAAAATACAGTATAAGCAACTTTTAAATTCACGCAGTCACACTAAATTCACGTAGTCAACAAAGTACAAGTACCAATACATGTACAAAAACTACACTACAGTGTTTCAAGGTCTAAAGATTTGTTTTTCAGTTTCTTTACGAGTTCGTAGAGTCATACATTCGCTTGGAACCTGTGTATTAACCAGTGATGGGAATAACGGCGTATAAATAATCTACCTTTCCTTGAATTTACATTTTCCTTGAATACAACGGCGTTATCATTACCGACAAAAATGCTTGTATTTATGATTAAATTTAAACTTACTTTTCGGCAAGTTGTAGTCTGTGCAATAAATATTAAAAGTTATTGGTTATCTATTGTGTTTCATTATTCACTATACTAATCCTACAATGCTATTTTGAATTTTCATAGGCGTCTCTCACACTGTCCCACAACAATACTAATATTGTGTAGATTGATGTACAGTGCTGTATATTAATAATCTATTTTATTATAGTATTCATTTCATTCATTTAACATATTTAATATTGACAGCAAGCAAGTCATTTGACAAATGTTAAAAAAAATTGTCGCAAAAAGTAGCGCAATAGTTACTTTCCCTGGTAATTAGTTACTTTTATAACGATGTAACTAAATTGCTAACTCAGTTACTATTTGTTAGAAGTAACTAGTAACAAATTACTTTTTTAGAGCAACAATCCTAACACTGGTATCAACCTTTATAGAGAACAAGAATCGTCATGTGTTGCGTGTTCATCAGGACGTACCGGTGGTGAGGATTGTCCCGGCAGAGCTCCACTTTAGGCCGACGTGTTCTCTCCTCCAGCCGCGTCTGAGCCACTTTCAGCGGGTTCTCCTTGTCCCGGATGGCCTTCTTCAGAGCTTCGATTATCATTTCAGTCTGGAAGATCTCCTGAAGAGTCTGAAAGTGATGAAGAGGGACATCACCAAAAGCATTTACAGTGTTGCCTCTCTTAACGAATGACTCTCTTCACAGAAATTCCATATAACAAAGGTTTTCGTCCATAAAATATCGTCTCTATTAACAAAATGATTTTTTTGTTGGAAGGTGATGCGATTATGCAAGTACATTTTTTTCGTACCACAAGTCTGTTTCTGTTCCACGGTTGGCGATTCTCTCAATTTGTGTCTATATTTTTGTCACACAGAACTCATTTTAAACGTTTAAATGCCTATTATGTTGCATGTGAAATTACATATATTACAAATATTTTATCAATTATATAAACATTTTGTCTGAATTTACGGACCCTTGGAACGAAATAGGGCTTTTGACATGCAAAACGCGGTTCATATAACAAAATTTCCATATAACAAAACTGCTGAGGGCACAAATTAATTTCGTTAAGAGAGGTATCACTGTATTGTTCTATGTGCTCACCTTGTAATTCATTTTGTTACAGACAGCAATTAATGTGTCAGATCACTATTGCTTTTCAAATCGTACGATAATACATTTAGTAAATACGGTACAATATTTTACATTACAACAAACAGAAACTACAAACCACAAGCGCTTAGCTTAGCATAGCGCTAACAACCGGGTCCAATGTGTCATCGCAGAAAGAGTCAAAACAGTCGAAAATGAAGAGGAAGTAAAAAAGTAACAAGTAAAAAAATCTCAGGAACAACGCTCGGTCTGCTAAACGGGATAATAATCCTTCGCTTCGATTCATTTCACAGTGTCAGATAAACAGAAAGCTGAGCTAAAGCTAGTTGCTTTGAGCGTGTGCCGACTGGTGCAAAGGATCTTGGGAATTGTAGTTCTGACCACCAGAGTCGACTTTTTGTTATTGAATTGAATTGAAAAATCCTTTATTAGTCCCACAGCGGGGAAATTTCACATCTATTATTTTAAAAAACGATATCGAAATGATACGAGGTTAGGAAAAATTAAATAAAAAAAATTAAATTAAAAGAAAAATTAGAATTTTTAGGACACTGACTGTCTTTAATCTGACACTGACAGATTAACGTAACTGAACCAGAAAAAGAAAAGAAAAAATTGTTTTTTTTTTAATTTTGCGCCTGAAAAATCTCGTAATAATCTGCCTGAAATAAACACGGTAATACATTTTCTTCACTGAATATACTTTCAGTGTGAATACTTGAATGAATACTTTCATCAGCACAAATATCTGTTTCTGTGACATTCTATAATTGTAACATACACATAATGTATCTACAAGACACAATGTGAGATGATGAGACGGTAGCGATCCGTGTCATGGACTCGTTGGCTCTGACACATTGACATAATCTCGTTGTGTCCAATCAGCAGCTTGAATCGCGGCTCTTTATTGGTCACCGCATGTGTCTCATAACAGCCGCTAAGGACATTAGCATAAACGTAACGGACAGCTGACAGAACCTCTTCATGCGCTTCATTAGCCTCCACAACAATAGTCTCCAGTGTCCCGGCCAGATATTTACAGCAAACGCAATCATGATCGGAAAAGGCCACCGACGCTGCTCTCGGTCTAAAACATACACACGCTGTCTGTTATCTAATGAAAGTGAAAAACAGAACATGTTGGGTTTTTTTTTTTTTTATTTGTAACTATTTACATAAAGTACTTGCAGACTATACTTCAATTCATTTTTTTTTCTCCATTCAATTCATTCTATACTAAATTCATTTTTTTTCTACATGAATTAAATAGCAGATTGAAACATCAAGTTGTATTTTTATTAACATTTTTTGACTAAAAATCCATATATACATTTTTAAATACACACACATACACACGCACACACACACACACACACACACACACACACACACACATATATATTTATTATATGCAAAAACACATATATGTATTAGAATGAAACATAAGTGACAACATACTGTGCTAAAATATCAACGTAAAAATTTACTACAGTGGAACCTCGACTTAAAAATGTCCTAGATAACGAAAATTCCGAGTAACGATAATGTGCTACCGCAAAAATGTCGTCCCGAGTTTCGAAAAAAAAGTCGCTATACGAAAGAAGCGTGTCTTTAAAACAGTTGTCTAATCTTCTGTACACGTCAAATAAAGAAAAACACTCGTTAGTTTCAGAGATCTTGCTTCCAAAATATAAAATAAGCTCGTCTTCTCCCAGAATGTCGATGTTTTTTTTCTCACTCTCCAATAGAGCCGCCATTTTGAAATTACGTCGTGCAAATCGCTGAGATTTTCGTAATGTCGCGAGACCGGGTGACGTCGCTTGGTTACGGAAATCTCAGGGATTTGCATTACGTCATTTCAAGATGGCGGTACACGTTTAAGTGAGATTGTTTTATAGATATCATTATATACTGTACCTTTATAAACATCTGCCAAAGGGCAAACTAAACAACTTGCTTTTATTACCAATATTTTATCATTCATAAATATTTTTTGTCTGAATTTATGGTGTAAGAGGAAAAAATGTTAGTTGAATTCTTCCTAAAAATATTGTAATGGTTCAGTGACGTCAGCCTGTAGAGGTCAAGCCCCGTTCTCAAATATTGAGAATGAGTTAAATTGAGAAAAGTTGCTATATTTGGTTAAATATTATTCTAATTATAATATAAATATAAATAACATATATTTGGTCAGAGAAGGACCGCCCCCACATGAAACTTGGGCCAGAAATCCAACTGAAAAAAAAAACGCACGAAAAATCCGAAGCAAGTTTCAAACAAAAACGTGAAGATTGAAAGCAAAACATAAAAAAACCAAACGTAAATGTGAAGCATTATCGTTCGTTTCTTCGCAATTTCCGTTTGATATTGTTGGCGCTCATCTGATCCCATACGAACCAAGACGAAGTTACAATGGCGCGAATTCAATGCATTACAAGCAAAATGTTGCTCAGCTAACAATTTTTCGCCTCTCGGCACGGATTAATTTTGTAAGTTGGGGCACCTTAAATAAACCTAAAAACACATCAGTATGTTCTTTATTCTTAAACTGGAACACTACCTTGGCGAGATGGGTTTGCAGGTTGTTCTTGGCGTCTCCCGTCTCAGAGATGCGATTGGTGAAGGAGACGTTGACGCTGTTGAACTGGTTCCACATCTCGTTGGAAGCGGCGTTGAGGAGGATCTCGATCTCGTCGCGGAGCTTGTGCGAGGCCACGCGTTCGCTCTGAGACTGAAGGATGTTGTCGTCCGTGAACCTCGACCAGGAGTCGGGAAGGCTGACGCTGTACAGGAAAAGTCTCGTTAATATATCGTAATTACACAAATATTAGCGCCTCACGAATATTAGCACCCCCTGATTTTTCAGGCCCCAAAAAACTAAATTATGCCTAAATTTTACGATGATCACCTTTACAAAGTCTAATATCACTTATGATAGTTTGGTTTTTTTCCATCTTAAAAGTACTTTTAAGACTTCTAAAAAATACTTTTAGGGTCTTTGTCTTGTCATAACCGTAGCCATTTAATTAACACCAACAATCCAGACGATCAAATAAATAAAAAGCAACACTTCCCCTACATATTTACACGTGCGCTTTGAGACAGTTAAAACTGTGAAAAGAGCCCTACAAATACTCATATTATTATTATTATTACTTAGAATCATCACATATTAAAATTGATATAATGAAAATGGTGTAAATATTAAGCACATTTTTTTTTACTTTTAAAGTGTTTTACATTTTCTTAGGTCTTTACTCCTTGCTCGTGTTGTTGGTTTTCATTCGTCTCCGATGCTTTCACCTGACTATTCAGTAAGACATGTCCCTTTTGTTTGGACACAAACAATCAGTGAAATTAAGTAAATATTTACTAAAATAAAATTATTTACTAAAATATTTATGAAAATAAAGCAAAATAGGACACAACGCAGAAGCACTCCGCTGCAGAACGACGACATATTTTCATTTTTGACTTGCTTCTAATTTTTCTACTTTAACTGACTTTTTTTCCCCCTAATTTTTGAACATTGATGAAAAATGGAAATTTTGCTCCTTTAAAGAATTTTTTCCCTAATTCCGCTCCAAGAAAGGCACTTTATAAATAAACTTGAACTTGAAATATAGAGAAAATGATGTTTCTATTTTTGTGCATGTTTGATATTTGTTTTTGAAGTTTTTGAGCGTCTACAATTGGACAACACGCGGAGCTTATAGTGGTGTAAACACGGTTCACTATGCGTATCTGCGGTAGACTCACGAGGGATCCAGACGGTCGATTCCTCTGTGGTAGCTGATTCCATCCGAGGTGTTTCTGAGGCCGTGGCATCTGTCGTCTATTCTCAGAGCCGTGACTTTATCGCTCAGGTCTCTCTCCAGCTCGTGCTGCGCTGAGCGATTCGACCTGCAGCATCATCCACAGATCTCCTCACCACCTGCTCATTCACCAGTTAACGATTCTACTCAAGGAAGAATCTTACGCTAGCTGAGCAGCCGCTCGCTCCAAATGCCTCTTCATTCGCTCCTGACACGACTTGATCACTTCCACCTCCTGACCAAACAGAGCAAGACGAGTGTAAAAGGCTCAGACGACTTTGGTCTTATTTCAGGTAGCTGACCATACTTGAGTAAACCATACTGGAGTAAAAGTATGGATACATTACTGTAAAAAATGACTCATAACTTGCTACAAGTCACCAATTCCTAATTTTGAGCAGAAGTCGTGAATGGGTTAATTTTCTACCGATATGTTTTGAGATGTTGACTTTGGCACTTGAAGGCTTTTTCTTATTTAGTTCACTTTCTTTTACTTTCTTTTACTTTCAGTATGAATTTAGGCAATGTGGAAAACAAGGAAGTCAATATTTATGAGGCTTTCTTTTTAAAATATTTTTATTTTCTAATTTAGAAATGAAATTTAACTTATGAAATGAAGTTTAGCTACAAAGTGACGGAAAAAATAGATTAAAAAAGAACATAAGGTCAGTCTCAGTCAGAGACAGATACTCACAAATTTAGTCAAGTAGAGAGTAAAAGTTGCCACTCAATACAAAGTTACCAAAAATACTTGAGTAAATAGACTTTACGTTACTTTGCTTAACAGTACTTTACACCCCTAGAAGCTTCTTGAAAACATTTTTCCTTTGTTTTCCATTAGTGATGTCATCATGAATTATACATGTAGAGTGATGTCATTATGAATTATGCGTGTCTTGAGTGATGACATCTTGAATATTGCATGAGGAGTGATGTCATCATTAATTACGGTAGGTGTGTCATGAGCATGACATGACGTGCCATAAGCCAATCAGAGATCACCAATGATTCTTTAAAAAACATGCAAAAATTCTAATTAACATTTGATGATCAACCATGATTATTATCATATTTGTTACTATATAGTGTCAATAATACTACAGTTTATTTGTAACATTGAAATTTCATAAATAATATAATTAAGATATAATAAAAACATATAAAATACTATAATATCAATAAAAATACAATATACGTGTGTATATAAATATAAGTAAATACAATGTGCTTTTTTTATTTTAGTATACGTCTATTATATGACATGACATGCCAAAAGTCAATAAGAGATCACCAATGATTCTTTAAAAAACATGCAAAAATTCTAATTCACAATTGATGATCAACCATGATTTTTATCATATTTGTTACTATATACTGTCAATAATACTACAGTTTATTTGTAACATTCAAATTTCATAAATAGTATAATTAAGATATAATAAAATATAAAGTACTATAATATCAATAAAAATACAAAATACGTGTGAATAAGTACATATAATGTACTTTTTAATTTTAATATACGTATAATATTACATGACATGCCATGAGCCAATCACAGATCACCAATCAATAATGAACATGCAAAAATTCAAATTCACAAAGAAACACAAACTACCATGTTGATAGTCGATTCCTTGTTTCAGAGGGTTACAAAATTATACATCTTTTCCTATAGATTATAGAAGGGATTATAGAATAATAATAACGTGATGACATCACCTTAATCAAATCTTTCTCCACATCGTCGTGAACCAGATCGATGGACATGCGCTTCTCCCTGTGGAACAAACACTCCTGAGTCACCTAGATGAAAAAGAAAAAAAGTGAAAAACGTACATTTATCCTGTTGTGTGTGTGTGTGTGTGTGTGTGTGTGTGTGTGACATCACTATGGAAACGTCTTGTGATGACCCTCATGCTGGTTCTGGTGGTTTCTGTACCGGACTGGCTTGTTTAGCTGTGGTCTCCATAGCAACCGTGTCGGTCCTGAGGTCAGCAGAAGACCTGGAGCGTGTGATTGATAGTGTCGCTATCACACCGCCAGATTCTGTTTCCCAGTTGTTGTAACAAAAGGTGATTCGACACTCTGCGGAGGCTTTTCTACTTACTGGTGATGCTGCTCGGTCACGCAACTAATGAACTGCTACAGCACTCACTATACAGTGTGAATTTATTGTATTATTTTTTATTTATTCTTGTATTCAAACATGTATGGATAACAAACCATAACCAGCTAAAACACAACGTAATATTATATATACGTATATGCACATACAGTATGTAAAAAATGCATAAATATGTAACTAATTATATTTATAAATGTAAACAAACATGTATACTAACTTTACTATATACCAAGATTTGAAATCTAATGTAATTTTGATCAAAAATAAGACATAATATAAATAACGCTTGGTCACATAACTAATGAACAGGTACATGATTAAATCGTATTAGTCACTATTATATTAATTTATTAGTTTATTTGGAATATTTCAATTTCATAAATAATATCCTGTTTATATACAATATATAAGCATGTATATATGCACATACAGTATATATACATTTTATAAACATATAACTAAATATATTAAAATTGAAATGTAATTTGAATAAAAATAAGATATAATACATAACCCTTGATCACATAAATAATGAACAGCTACATGAAATAATATAGTTTATATACAGTAATTGTGTATATATATAAGCACAAACAGTATATATACATTTTATAAATATGTAACTACTTACAATAGACGTTAAATGTAATTTTAATAAAACTTTTGATATAATAAATAACACGATATAATATAAATAACGCTCACTCACATAACTAATGAACATCTACATGATTAAATCATATTTGTCACTATACAGTGTGAATAATAATACAGTTTATTTGAAACATTCAAGTTTAATAAATAATATAAATAAGTCATAATTAAAATATATAATATGTGTATTATATCAATATGTATATCAAGTTCTGAACGTTTGTAAGGCGCTTTTCACAGTTTTAACTGTCTCAAAGCCACGAATGTATATATGCATATATATAATATCAATATAAATTAAAAAATACTATATATAATATAATATATAATGTACTAATATTATTTTTATTATTATTTTGCGTTGGTCTTAAACTAAGAAAAGCGCTATATAAACAAACTTGAACTTGATTATTTAATAATGTACATTTTGACATACGTTTAGCATTATCTAACACATTAATGCGTATCCTTTACGTGTAGAGTAGGACCTGATCACCTGCAGCGGTCCTTCCGTCTCGGCCAGAGCTCGCTCCAGTCTCCTCTTCACGTCGCTCAGCACTGAGATCTCTCCCACCATGTTGTCCACCTCGTGACTGAGCTCCGACCTCCAGAAGCTGATGTCGTTCAGCCTCTCCCCGATGTTCTTGCTGGTGGTGTCCTGGCTTCTGCGGGTCAGCTGGTCCCGGTCCTGGATCAGGCGGATGGTGTCCCTGCGGAACCTCTCCGCACTGTTGCGGGACGACTCGGACTCTCTGTAGTTGCTCTGGTTGGACTTGTGCCAGTCCTCGGGCATGTAGCGTGTGGTCAGGGCGGTTCTGTTGGACGGGTAGAAGGTGGTTTTGGACCGGAGGAGGTCCAGGTTCTCTCTCTGAAGGGCCGAGACGTTTGGGACAAAGCTCCCGCTCCGGTAGTAGGTGTTGGTTCTCCAGGGCATGTTTGCGTTGTGGTTGAAGGTCATCGGCTGGTGGCTCTTGTAGCTGGAGGCCGTGGTGGAAATGGCCGGCAGGAAGTGGCTGGTTTTGGGCCGAGTGTAGGTGGCAGTCTGCGTGGAACCCAACAGCTCCATTGCATCTGCGATTTTTACTGTAAGGCATTTTATTTTTTTTTTTGTAAAATCTTGTTTTCTTCTAGCAATAATTACATGGTTAATGATGATTATATTGCCACAATTTACCCAAAAAAAATTATGCACGAAAAAAATTTAATTCCTGACATTTGAGTGTATTATTATTAGCTATTATTATTAGTTGCTTCATTTTTTATTATTATTTTATTTTTATCATACATGTTACCAGTGTAACCACTTTAAGTATATTGTAAAAAAATTACTGTAACATTTACAGCAGCTTACTCGCTACTTTGGTTAATAATTACAAAGTCAATAATTACAAATGTGCTGTAAAAATACAGCAATTGTTTAGCATGCTTCCACAATTCATAGCCAAACACAGCAATACTGCAACTTTGAAGAAAAAGCAGCATTTTTTACAGCGTTACCATTTTTACTAAGTTATGTACAATACATATTAATTAATATGTTCATATGTACATAATAATTCATTTTAAGTTGCTATATCATTATGTTCAAGTTCAAGTTCAAGTTCATTTGTATAGCACTTTTCTTAGTCCGAGACCAACGCAAAGACGCTATGTGGAAAAAAAAACAACTATAAAAAAATTATAACGTGCCTCTCGAAAGGCAATGTGTCAAATTACACTTGAAGTTTTAAGAGAATAAAGACAGTGGAGCCAATATGTCCTATTTTAATTAAGTCGTTTTTTATTATTTTTTACTCATTATTAAAACCTATTAAGTCGACATTATAGAAATTGTAGAATATAATTGTAGAATAATCTAGAAATAGCCTGTGCCTTCTAGAAATTTAGCCTGTGCATCCAAAGCTAGATCATCTCATTTGCATTGATGAATGAATGAATGAATGAATGAATGAATGAAGTGCAAATGCCTTTATCAGTCACCAAAATGAGTTTGAATTACAGCAGTTTGAGCAAGAGAATCTGAAGGAAGCGCTAGTGACTCACCTGCTCTCGAGTCTCGAGAAGCCGCGCGCAGGTGTGTGATGCTGACGGACGCGAACCCGCGTGCAGAACCCGCGCACACGCACGCGCGCGCATGCGCAATGCTGTAGTGCATTATTGAAAGGCTGCCAGTCCTGTGCCCAGAATCTGTGTGTGTGTGTGTGTGTGTGTGTGTGTGTGTGTGTGTGTGCATGCGTGAGTGCCAATTTAGTACCAATATTTTCAGCTTTGTTGTTTGTTTGTGAGACATTTTTAAAACATTGCAAACTGTTGACTTAAAGTAAAGTTCTTAAGTGGAAAATATTATTGACATTGATCAATAATCCTAAAAAACTCAATTTATCTCACTTCTTTTGGCTAGTGCATGCAAAAGTGTCATACTTCATCTATCCTGTGGAGTTTCGCAGAAAAAAAAACTAAAACTTTTAATTAAAAAACAAAAATGTATTCATGTTTCTGGTTCAACTACGTTAATGTTCTCACGAAAAAAATAAAATTATCTTTATTTAGCAAACCCAACTTTAACTAACAAAAAGTTTCCCGAGATGCTTTGCTCTCCAGTCAGACTCTGCACATGCTCATAGTTTCAAGCTCTCTGTTTATCTGACGCCGTGTGAAGAGGAAGGATTATTATCCCCTGTGCAGTGACCCAGCGTTTTGATTGTGTCTGTTCGTGTTCTTCATTTAGACTTTTTTCGACTTTCTGTGATGACACAATGGACTTGTTTGTAGCCGGTTGTGATAAGATAAGCTAACCCGGTCATGGTTTGTAGCCTCTATTTGTTGTAATATACATTATTGTACAGTATTTAGTTTAATCTTACGTTCTCCAGTGTTATTGTGTCTCTCGTCGCGTGTCTAATCTTTCTTTATTTCTGTTATTGAGCTAATAAAAGCTTATACTGTAGCACGTCTGTCTACGCACCATTGTTTAACATTATATAGACGCTCACTCGCCGCTGCATAAAGACGACGTGTTTCTGTTGGTTTGTGAATGTTCCTCACTTGAAATACGGAAAAATGGGGCTTAGATTTACACACATATTTGAAATCTGCGATTATAAGCACCACCCACGTTGTTGAGCGTCAAAAATTTGGAAAAAAAATGGGTGCTTATATTTGCGTAAATACAGTATACTGTACTGCATTACATACAGTACACTGTATTGCACAGCTGGATGCAGAAGTATGACATGTTTGCCTCATACTTCATCTAGAAATTAACTAGTTCACTCAACTAGCTTCTACGATTAGAAATTAGCTATGGTTTAAGCTAACGACACTAGCTGATTCAATTCTGGTTGGTTTTTGGCTTTACGCAACGACTAACGTAAAGTTGTTGGTCCGCTGTGTTCCAACACTAGGGATTTGTGTGCGTATCTTCGCTGGCGTCTTTACGATTTGACGTTTCCTCAACTTTGGTTTCACAGCACGGTTAATAATTCATGTCTAACGGAGCAAAGCGTCCGAGGTGTGGCACATCTGGACAGGAAGCACAGCTGGAAGCGTCGAGGCCGAGAGGAGTTGTGTCGGCGATCCACTCCGGAATGACGGAATCTCAGGAGCGGGAGAGAATTATAGCTCGATGGCTTGTGATGCGAATCATCTCCCTGAGTGGAAGGAATCCAGGGGTCTGAATCTGCGAGGAGGTCACATGACACCTTCTGATTATTGCATGGCCCTGCACAGCCTGAATGAGGATTTGTTTCCGCACTTATCAATGATTCATTCAACAGCCGTTATCCCGTTACGTGTCTTCGATCGGAAGCGGCTGTTGGCGTGTGTTTACCCGACGAGTAAGAATCTAAGTACACTGTAAAAAACCTGACGTGCTATTTATGTAAAAAAAAAAAAAAGTTTGGTAACATATGACACAAATTATATTTGAGGAAGTTTCTCAGAGCTTACTTTTTAAGTAGAACATACTTGAAATAAATGAAATAAAGTAAAAAATCTTGAAATATTTAGCCAGACATTAATAATTAAAAAAATCTTAGTGGATTGGGCCTTTTAATTTGAGAAAATAAAGCCCAATTTTATTGATTATTGATGGTTTAAATACTGCTCGATTAGTAGAAGAACAACATTTTCCTTAATTTCCTCACAAAGACAATCCACTCATTAGATAATCTTCTCTGTTAAGACCTTTAGCAACAGCCTCCTATGGTCAGAGATTTAAACAGAGTGAAATCAACCTCATTCTGAAGAGCATTGATGGTGAGACGCCTATTTACATTATTTAAATCATTGTCATCTTTTAAGATAAATCGCTTCAATTTATTCTTGTTTCAACATAACAGTTAATGTGAAAATGTTTACGCTTTATTGTAAAGTAAAAAAAAAAAACCTGCAAGCAACACACGCAAGCTTCTCATTGGCTCTCTCAAGAACCAATTTTCTTAAAATAAATGTGAATTCTTGTTTTCTCAATCTTTTAGCCAAAATGGTATTGACCCCAAATCGCACTGGTTTGCTTAAAATAATAGAGGTTAAATTTACATTTGAATTAGTTTTTACCAAAATGTTCTCAAAATTTTAAGAGAAACGCAGAACGACACTTTTTTCACGAATGCGTGCACAATCTTTTTCGCAATCACATGACTTTTTTAATGAAAATTCCAAGCCTCATGACTCAATTTTTACAGTGTAGGAGTAAAAGTACAACGAGAAGAATCCCACGGCATCTTGGAACCCACGGATTGAGCGTTTCCCCCGCCGCAGCCTCTCTGTTATTCTCCACGATGGCCGTCTCGGCTAGAACAACACCGCGCGGATTCTGTGTTTGCGCTGGACGAGAGCCTGCAACGGCGAGGGATATTCCACTCCTTCTCTCTTTCCCAGAGCTCCACGTCCACGTGTCCCTACGATTCATCATCACGCTGCATTTCTGCCACCAGCTATTTGTGGGGAAATGCTGCTTTTCTTGCTAATTGAAGCCGCATATTTGCGCTCTGCTATCGAAGACATGGGAACGATTTTTTTAAACGCTTTCATACAAATGTGGAGATTTTTTAATAATCTAAGACGGTTTCAGCTTCTCTTAAACGCTAAGCTTTACTAAGTACTAAACTATACTATGTAAAAGAAAGAAGTAACGATACAAAGTTTGTCACTATATTTTGTACATTACACGGTACAAAATATAGCCACTATGGGCCAAATTGTGCTCTTCAGTGAAGTTACACACAAACTCGGAGCAGTGGGCAGTATTAAGCCATGGTGTCGGGGTCCTTGCCCCAAAACCCAAACCCGTGGACCACAACTGATTTTTACTTTACTTTACAGTCATTTATCAGACGCTTTTATCCAAAGCAACTTATGAGTCAGTAATAATTTTTACAAATCCACAACTTCCTGATTTCTCTGGGATTTGAACCCTTGATCCAGTGTTCAAAAACACCAGCGGTCTACAGACTGAGCTACTGGGAAAACTTTTATAGGCAAAAGTTTTCATGAATGTAAAAATGTAAAAGAAAATGCAAAAAAATGTAAAAAAAAAAAAAAAAAACAAAAATATAAAAAAAAAACGATATATCTATATACAGCATATTTATCCAGATATAAGCATCCTTGTTTATTTTAGATGGTCAACAACTTTGAATTTCTTGGGTGCTTATAATCACGATTTCAAACATGCGCGTAAATATAAGCGTCTATATTTCAAGTCAGGAACAATCACAAAAAAACAGACAGATGTCGTCTTTAAGCAGCGGTGTGAGTTTGCGTTGGGTCCTCTTTGCTTTATTTTATTGGCTCAATAACAGAAATAAAGAAACATTAGAAACGTCGCGACAGGGACAAAACTGGGACAAAAAGTCTTTGTCTTTGTCTAGTCATAACCGTGGCCATTTACTTAACACCAACAATCCAGACGATCGAATAAAAAGCAACACTTCCCCTACATATTTACACGTGCGCTTTGAGACAGTTAAAACTGTTAAAAGAGCCCTACAAATACTCATTAAAAACAACACTGACTGAAATAAGATTAAACTAAATCATTAAAATTTGAATAGACTGACCAGTTTGCGTCTGGTAGATCAACTGCTAACGGCTAACAGGCTAGCGTTTGAAAACGAGTCCAGCACGCAAAATTATCTAAATCTCTCTGATTTTTACGTCAAACTAAATCCGAGCTCAGCTTTAGTCTAGCATGCAAAGGCTCATGGGAGACTAATACCGCAAAGTGAACCGCAAAGGTTTCTGGGAGGTGGAGTTTTTATGACTATTCATGTAAAATGACATTGAAGTGATAGGAGTCAAAAAATGTTTGTAAAAAAAAAAAAAATAGTATTACGAAGACTATATATTAACGTAACGTAAGTTTCTTTTTTTCGCCTGAAAAATCAGGGGAGTGCTTATATTCGCATAAAGACAAAACATAGTGTATATATATAATTATTTTTTTCAAAAGCTTCATACGTACAAAAGTCTGAAACTGCTTGAGTTTGCACTGTTCTAGTCTATGCTAACTGCTGTTTTTAATTAAAGTTTCCTTGTTAGTTTTGTATAAACTTTTTACACTTGTTACGTTTAAGTAAACAAGAATCAGACAAACAATGTCATTTTGTTCTAAAATAATACTTGACCAAATAGTTTTTGTGAAATACTTACACGCATGTATTGATTAACTTTACTCAACTTCCATTCATCTGTGTTTCTTCAATATTTTTTTTAAAAACAAATACAAGTGATTTATTTTTCAGTCAGAATGCCTTTAACTGTTACCTTTACCCGAAATTCTTAAAAATGTGAATACAATTATCCAATGACAAGTAGTAGGAGCCAAAGATAAATAGGAGAAATTAGGCCTACAAATTCACATCAGTCGAGAATAAAATACTCTAAAAGTAAAGCACAAATCAGAGCTGAAGACACGTGTGTGTGTGTGTGTGTGTGTGTGTGCGCCATGTAAAGGCATAAACAACAAGCTCCAGGCCGAGAGTTCTGGTGTGTGTCCACTGAAGAATCTTGGTCTCCAGAACGTGCGTGTAACACTATATGCGTTCTATATTTACCGTGCTCTACTACTGCATGCCAGGAATACGTGAGAGGACAAACCTATATTTCGAAGGCTAAGGAGTGCCCTGCGTGTAGATGTGAACTACGGAGTGAAATTCTGTAAGAAGGGAAATTCGAGTGTGATTTAGTGAGATGTCAGTTCTAACAAGTTCTGATGACTCAAATAACCACACACATTTTTTTCTGCTCACACCAATTGAAATTTGGTGGCAGCTTCACTTACAAAATGTCCTTTTACGAAGGCCGTTGTCGAGAAAATATCGTCTCTTTTTACGAAATTATTTCACTCTACGATAGGCCAAATGTTGTAGCGACAAGAATGTTTAGCAAGTTTTTTTTCCTACCACTAATATTCATGGAGATCTTTCGTGTAAAACATACAAAAAAGTTCAGACGTATGAAACAGGTGTTTTAAAGAACGTCAGTAAACAAAAAAAAAACACTTTTACAGAAGTATCACGGTTACAGATATCTTACTTCCGGAACGCAAGACGAGCTGACGTCACTTTTGTTTTCTTGTGAAACTGCGATGCATGTTTTTTTATTACAGTTATGTCGATAGTTTATCATATTATAAAATCATTTACTTTTATAGGGATGGATTACCGGATTTACATGCAGAATGCTGGCCACTTTACAAAGTTTCCATTATACGAACCACTGTATAATGACTGACACAATATTTAATGACGAGTCAAGCTTCACCAACCACAAATTCCAGAGCGACGATCCCGATGACACGTTAGTGACATCATTTTTCGGTTTCTGAGAGTACATTTCAGAGAATAGTTAGTGGGCGGGGCCTGTCACCGCCTTGAAAGTCACAAGGTCAAGTGGACAAAGACGCGGGTGTGGGCGGGGATACCTGGTTACTGGAACCACGCCCATTTATTTATTTACCACCAATATCATAGGCTGTAAACGTTTAACAAAAGCCCAAAAGTTTTTCAAAAGGTTTGTCTGGTTGAACAACCTGAATCTTCACATTGGGATTAGTGCAATACTGTGAGGGATTAGATTATGTAATAAAACCTGTCAGTCAAGTATTCAAGCCTGTAATTAAGATGTTTATAAAAGATTAAAAAACTCTAAATTATTGTTATTGTTTTTTATTATTGTTTATTATTGCAGTTGTTAAAATGTATTAAAATATTTTACTGTTGTCTTTAAACCTGCTTATTTAAAACAAAAACACTAGTTTTCCTTCCCATTTACATTTTTTTTTTACATTTTCCACTTGCATTCTTCACGTTTTTTTTTTTCTTCACGTCAAACTATTTTTTTTTTTCGCTTGTTTCATTTTTTTGCCATTTGGACCCCCACTTGATGGTCAAGCAGCTGCCAATCACATTCTCACCAGCCAATCAGGGTAAGACCTGCCCCCACGTGAAGCTAGTGCCAGAAGTCAAAACGGGAAGAAAATAAAAACAAACAAAAAAATGTGAAGCAAAAAAAAAAAGTTTCAACTGAAATTTTGCAAAATAAGTGAATATTTTGACACTAATTTGATTCCATACAGGAAAAACACACAAACCACTTAACGAAGTGTCGAATTTACCCATGCGCTTCCAAACAGAAGACGTTCTTCTGCGCGGTGATGAATCAAAGCTCCGCGAGGGCTGGGCAAGATGGTTTTCATGTTAGCGCCGTGGCTGACTGGTATTCCAGGAGATCAGATGGATCGGGTGAGCGATCAGATGAATGACGGAACAGCCAGGCTCGGGTTTCCACTCTGCCGGTTATTTGAGGTGAGGTCCATGCTGCCGACACAAAACATTTCCCGCCTCTTTCCCGCACACGTACATTGGGAGATGGTTTACGATTTTGATTTCTAAACACCATTGACTTGCAGGAAGAGCTAGATTTGTTTCTAAATAAGGAAGGTCCGTGTTTATCGTCAGCATTGTCAATCGAGCCGGACCCAGTTGGTTCCTCTCTCCAGATGTGGATTCTGATTATTACATGGTCTTTTTCCCGGGTTGAGCACAAACTCTGTGAATTCGGAGAGTTCACTAAATTTCAATGGATTCGTTGAATCCACTTTGTCTCCTCATTTCCATTTTCCGATCGTCTACAGTTCAGTTCTAGCCAAACTAGACCTTTACTAGTCCAGTCACTGGACCGAAATGATGTCCAGTGGTCACAAAGCTCAGATGTTTTTAGTTGAGTCAACTTTGATAGTTTACAACCAGAATACAGTGCTAGTCTAATTTACGAAATTAATCCGTGCCGAGAGGCGTTTCGTTCGGGGAAAATTTCGTTAGCTAAGCCCCATTTTACATTTAGTCAATCTAATCCGTGCCATGACTTCATAAACAGAGATAAAATATTGGTAATAAATCTAATAAAAGCATGTTACGTAGCAGTTGTTTAGTTTGCCCTTTGACAGATGTTTCTAATGGTATAATATATAATGATATGAATAAAGTCTTTTGAATTGAATTGATATACGGACAATCTCACATGAACGATTACCTCCATCTTGAAAAGACGTCATGCAAATCCCTGAGATTTCCGTAACTGACACCGTTCTTGCGAGATTACGGATTTGCATGACGTCATTTCAAGATGGCTGCTCTACGGGAATTAGAAAAAAACCATCGCTATTCTGGGAGAAGACAGGCTTATTTTATATTTCGAAAGCAAGATATCTGAAACTAACTAGTGTTTTTGTTGTTGTTTGTTTATTTGACGTGCAAAAAAGATTAAACGGCAGTTTTATACATGTCAATGCACGCTAGCGGTAAGAAAAAGACAAAAATCTCTCTCCTTTCATATAGCGGAAATATTTCAGAACTCAGGATGACATTTTTGCGTTGACGCATTTTGTTACTCTATATTTTAATTATCTAGGACAAGTCGGGATACTGTAGTGGAATTGTTGGGATTTTTGACTTTCTCTGGTGTAAATAGCTCAATAAACTGGTTAATCTGACAATTCACATGTTGAATTTTTTTTGTATGAAAGCTATGTATCAAAGTATGACGCATATTTCAGTGTTTCGCATTTTTCCTGTGATTATGTAGTCACACGATTCCTTGTCTTCACCTGTTAGTCTTGTGTAGTTAAGTATTTAGGTTTCCACCTGTGTCAGTGTTTGTATTCTAGCAGACGTTTGCAATTGAATTCGAGTTTTGAGATGCTGAAGTTTTGCAGGATGAAGACCAACACAGAACCAGAACACTTGCTTTCAAACACAAGTCCGACTTGCACTGCTCCTGATCAATCAATCAATGTATCAATCAAGTTTATTTATATAGCGCTTTACAATTTTATCACAGTAGTAGTGATGGCGCAAGGTTCGGTTCGGTTCCAGGCTTCTACCTTATGCAGCCTTCCTATTCGTTAAAATTAGTACTTGAACATGTTATTATTACAGTAAAAAATATGCTAATGTTGGTCCAGCTTCTTTTCAAACACAACAATTTGTCTAGATCAGGCGTGCCTACACATTTTCGGTTCGCAATCTACTTCTTGAATGACCTAGTCGAAGCGATCTACTAAATCCACTAAATCATGTAAATGCAGGATTAAGATTGCACGGGGAGTAGAATCGCTTTTTACTTGGTCCAGCTTTTCCACTTATTTCTATACCCTTTCTTACTCGCAAGCTTGCTAGTTTTTTTACTTCTTTTTTCTACTTCTTCTTCTTTTTGGTCACAGCCATGCGATCTACTCTTGTCTTTGCCAAGATTGACCAGTCGATCTTGATGTAATGGGCACCCCTGATCTAGAAGAACACAAGGCATTTCCTACTAAACGGACGACGTTGCGCTTCAAAAATGATCTCCAGACCATCTGAAAAAAAAAAGCACATCCCTGCTTTTGCTGAAAAGTCTAGTTGAAGAATAGGCTGGAACGTTTTTCTACTGCTATTTTCTTCAGTGGGTGGTCTCCTTTAAGGGAATGATTTGTAGGGAATGAGTATTCCGCTTTAGGCGCGTGTTTGTGTGAAAACACATTTGCTGTCTCTTCAGCTCGGCGTCTGTAATCCAGGCTTTCAGCAGGAGGTTATCGTCCCATTAGTGCGTCTAATTCAGACCGAACAGTCTGACGAGTATTGATCGTGTTTACAGTATTGTTGCATTCTTCTCCGGGTCTGTGGAAAACCCTTAGGGGTGGCCATTCTTCTACAGCATTGGATTACGTGGTGGATCTGCCCTGACGCCGAGGACGGGAAGAAGCCGGACTGCAGTCGGGATCATAAAGGATGCAGACGTGGACCACAGAGCCAGAAATCATGAGGGAGTAATAATGATGCATTTACTCAACATGTGTGGTTATGTGGGGTTGGAACGATTCAATGTGATGTGATGGCTACAAAAAATGTTAATTTACAGTTTTTTACACAAATATAAGCACACCACAAATATAAGAGTCACAACTCACAAAATAAATAAATAAAATGATGAATTAAAAATACAGTCGTACCTATCTAAAAACTCTTTCTCACTCCCTTTAAACTCTTTACGAAATTAATTTATGCCAACAGCAGTTTCATAAATTGGAAATTTTGTGAAATTAGCTGCATTTATGTAAATATCATAATCCGTCCCAATTAAAAAAAAAACATGTTTTTATAATATGATACAATTTTGTAATAACTAACCAGCAGGATGTTAGCCGAGCATCTCACTCGGGTTGTACTTTTGTGCTTAAACAAGGAAACGGCACTGACACTGTTCTGAAGGTTTTCTCTGTGGGATGTTGTTGTTGCAAAATAACACGACGGTTGATTGCACTTTATTTCTCCATTTTATTCTCCATTTACATTTTATTTCTCCATGTCTCCAAATAAAGAAAAAACTGGCCAGATTTACCAGTCAGCAAGTGAACAAATCCATGCCAAGACTGCATTTTAAGGAACAACGGAATGAAGGAAAGAAGGCGCTATAATTCCCTAAATATATTTCCCTAAAATAAGTCTCTATATTTCACTTGAATGTCGTTTTACTTGAATAGTAGACAATAAATAGTTTGTACAATAAATAATAAATACCGTATTTCATGTCTTTACGCGGTTGCAACAGTGGTTTTGTTTTGCGTTTTTTCAGTGTTCTTTTGTAAAAGATGGTGGGGATGCTTATATTCACATATTTTTACTATTAACAATATATGGGACATTCTTATTTTAAAAAAATAACATTCTAAAATTGGGGGGGAAAGGACCCGTTTTTTCCAATTTTAGCAGATCAAAAACTTGTGGAGTGCATATAATCGGTGAGTTTAAATATACATAAGCACATAAATATGCATTTCCACAAATCAAGTGAAGAGCAATCATAAATAAACGGAAATACGCCATCCTAATGCAGCGGTGAACATTTTATTTTCCCCCAATTTGGGGGTGCTTATTTTCGCATAAATACATGAGATTCATGCAGGATTACAATATAAGCATCTTCCAGGTTTTACAAAATAAATTAACCGCAAAACATAAGAAAACCGCAGTAAACACATAAAATAAGTATTTATTATGTATTGTACACATTATACATTGTCTACTATTCAAGTAAAACGACATTAAAGTGAAAATCTGTGCACTTTCGCTTAGATGCAGACGTTGGATGCAATCTCGATGTGGTCCCTAGTGGCCAAATTGACAATCACACCCACTTTACACAAACAGTATATTTGTAGGCATTCAACCAACATTTGATCTATTTGTAGATAGAGACGACTCTATACACAGAACAGCCCAGTAAGCAGGAGCAGGAGTGCGATATAATCAAGCGTGAGTAAATGTGCTGCGGTAGATCTCAAGGACAGACAGACAGAAGCATGTCCCCTCACACAGAGTCTGGGGGGCTTTGGCCAGCATGAATGCATGGCTCTGTTCGCTGGCCCAGTCATCACATTCTTTCAGAGCCACCCGGCCCGGTGGAGGAGCCTGGCCCGCGTCTGACTCACAATGCATCCAGTCTGCACACGGGCAAAATGTCACGCCGCATTGTCTGCCATATCTTTGCCTTTTCTGATGTAGGAAATGCTGAGAAGAGCAGGGGTGTGAGGTACTTGAGTAGATGTACTTGGTTGCCTTACTTAAGTATGTTTATGGCTACTTCGTACTTGCACTGAGTATCCCAAATAGAAGCAACTTTTACTCTCTACTCCACTGCATTTGTGATTGAGTAGCTGTACTTTTCACTCCACTACATTTGCATTGACACTTATCGTTACTCGGAAGAATGTTTTTTACAAATGTTATTATATATTATATAACTTAATATAATACATATATCATATAATTTACTAATCAGAATTGCATTTTATATCTACTTGCAAATTTAAGTGATTGAGAGTGACTTTTTGTTATTTTTATCTTCTTTGTTCTACCATTTTTCAAACATAGGTTAAATTCAATGTCTGTATTAGAAAGCAATAGTTTGTTTTCACATTTCTTTTTTTGGGTGCATACATTGAGTACGAATAAAATACTTTTCAATACTTAAGTTCTTTTAAAATTGGATACTTTGCAACTTTGACTCAAGTGTTTTTGAAATTGGTGACTTGTTACTTGTAATGGAGTAGTTTTTACAGTAAGTATCTGTACTTTTACTCAAGTATGGCTGTCCAGTACTCTTTACACCCATTTACAGAAGAGCGATGTGTGTGTACACGAATGTGGGTCAAAGTGGAACCCTGATTCTAGGTTTTTTTTTATTGTAAAGTGGGGCCCCTTGCCTTGTCCCCATAAGGTTACTTGTGGGGACCTTTGCCTGGGCCCCACAATTCTGAAGACCAGGGTGAGGGTTGTTTTTTTTTTACAGTCTCATGTACAAAAATGTACAATCCAATATCTATGCACAGTATTCAAGTTATTGTTTTTATTTCTATTTTTATTCTTATAGTTTTTATTTTATTGTTATCTGCTTGTGTGAACATGTGTACTTGAATTTGTATATAGCACCGTGGTCCTGTGAGACACAACATTTCATTCTGCTATTTGTTCACGCATGTAGCAGAATGACAATAAAAACTTGAATCTTGAACTTTAAGATGGGATTTTAAGGCTGACATTACAACTTTTGAGTTTTTGTCAATCAAGGAATTTTAATAATTGTGGTTGGGGGTGCTTTTCAGAAAGTTAGTAAGTCAATGGAGCGACCCCACGATGCTATTATTGCAAGTATAGCTGTGTGTTTTCTCTTTTCGAGGATCTTTTTTTTTTACCCAGATTAGAAGTCAGAAGTCAGAAAGAACTTTATTGCCAGGTTCCATAAAGAGCACTTTATGGAACTTGGAACGTGTCTTGGTGTAATGTAATGACACTTCTAGTGAATTAGTTCTATTACAGAAAGAATGTGAAAAACACATTTTGATTTATGGCCAGGAGGGACCGTATCAGAACTACCAATCACAAGTCCAACTCCCAAAACACTAGGTACTCTAGAAGAACTTAATGTCTGAACCTAATGACACGTTTCTGCCTCCTCCAAGGCTTTGAAATAATCTCTGTCTCCATTGTTTGGCCACGCAACAAGTGGTTCTTCCAGAATACAATGGTCCAGCAAGTCTGTGCATCTCCGACCATTGCTGAAGACTTCAAATGCAAGAACAGCCTTTTCTCAGTATGAGCAATGTCTTTTAAATGTACCCTAACCAAACACTTTGATGATTCTTTGGGACGCTTGCCTCTCATCAGCAGGCCAAGACGTGATTCAGAAGTCAACCACGATTGACTCCACAAGACAAATATTTGGTTGAATATGTGCTTGAATGTGACTAACTATATCCGCAATTGTTCTGTGCATGAATCACTTCAAGCTCTTCTCACTGCATAACAGGACTTTATAAGGTTTCTATTCAGGTCCCTCTTTTATAAGTCACATGTGTGGTGAGATGATTATTACTGTCTGAAGGTTGAGTCATGTCAACTTTAATTGTCCCTTTCTGTAAAAAAAAGGATCTACCACCAATCCAGGTGCACGACATCTTCAGTTTGACAGAAGTTGTCCGCAGGTCACACATGCATCATTCAGTAAGATTTCCCCCTCCTCCAGCTGTAAACGAGGGGGTCATTATTAAAAGAGGGTGAATGTAGAGAGCAGGTGTACTCAACTACAACAGACTTAGAGTTCTGCAACCTGCCGAAGTTTGTGGATGAAACTGCCGTCATGGAATGTCTTGGGGAGGAATAAACCACAACCATAGAAACCAGGACAATAAAGATGGTGGTGGACCAAACGGAGTTGTGCGGAACTGGATGACAAACTGGACTGGATGGCCAATAGAGATGGTCCATACAGGTAAGGGTAAGGGTCACCCGTACTTGCTCAGAAGACTGTCATCCTTCCACGTCTGCATAAAGCTGAAGTCGTTTCAGTCGTTTGTGACAAGAACCCTTTTCTTTGCTGTTGTGTGCTTGGAAAAACTAGTGAGGAAGAGGGTTTCAGTTGTTATCACTAGGCGAACCACTCAGAGGGTGTGAACACTGAACTACTCTCAGTAAGTGTGAGCCCCCAGACACTCTCAGTAGGTGTCAACACTCGATTACTCTCAGTAGGTGTGAATACTCGACTGCTCTCACAGGGTGATAACACTTACCCACTCAACTCGGTTGTCAACACTCAACTCGGGAGTTGTGGTCCAGTGGTTGGGGACTTGGACTTGTGTCCCAAAGGTTGCAGGCTTGAATCCTCCTACGGCTGGTTCTGCAACTAAGTGTCCTTGGGCAAGACACTGAACACCAAATGCTGCCCGGGTGCCACGGCTTAGGCTGCCCACTGCTCCGGGTCTGTGTGTGTTCACTTCACTGCATGGCTTAAATGCAGAGCACAGTTTCGATGTGGTCCCTAGTGGCCACAATCTCACTCACTTTACTTTGCTTTAACTAGTCTTTGACTTTGACTACTCTCAGGTGTTAACACCCAGCCACTCTCAGCGGGTGTCAACACTCGTCCACTCTCAGTAGTGTCAACACTCGACTACTCTCAGGGGTGTCGACACTCGACTACTCTCAGAGGTGTCCACACTCGACTACTCTCAGGGGTGTCAACACTCGACTACTCTCAGTGGTGTCAACACTCGACTACTCTCAGGGGTGTCAACACTCGACTACTCTCAGTGGTGTCGACGCTCGACTACTCTCAGAGGTGTCGACGCTCGACTACTCTCAGCGGTGTCGACACTCGACTACTCTCAGAGGTGTCGACACTCGACTACTCCCAGTGGTGTCGACACTCGACTACTCCCAGTGGTGTCGACACTCGACTACTCTCAGTGGTGTCGACACTCGACTACTCCCAGTGGTGTCGACACTCGACTACTCCCAGTGGTGTCGACACTCGACTACTCTCAGTGGTGTCGACACTCGACTACTCCCAGTGGTGTCGACACTCGACTACTCCCAGTGGTGTCGACACTCGACTACTCCCAGTGGTGTCGACACTCGACTACTCCCAGTGGTGTCGACACTCGACTACTCCCAGTGGTGTCGACGCTCGACTACTCTCAGTGGTGTCGACGCTCGACTACTCTCAGTGGTGTCACACTCGACTACTCTCAGTGGTGTCGACACTCGACTACTCTCAGTGGTGTCGACACTCGACTACTCTCAGTGGTGTCGACACTCGACTACTCTCAGTGGTGTCGACACTCGACTACTCTCAGTGGTGTCGACCCTCGACTACTCTCAGTGGTGTCGACACTCGACTACTCCCAGTGGTGTCGACACTCGACTACTCTCAGTGTGTCGACACTCGACTACTCTCAGGGTGTCGACACTCGACTACTCTCAGTGGTGTCGACCCTCGACTACTCTCAGTGGTGTCGACCCTCGACTACTCTCAGTGGTGTCGACACTCGACTACTCTCAGTGCTGTCGACACTCGACTACTCTCAGTGGTGTCGACACTCGACTACTCCAGTGGTGTCGACACTCGACTACCCAGTGGTGTCAACGCTCGACTACTCTCAGTGGTGTCAACGCTCGACTACTCTCAGTGGTGTCGACCTCGACTACTCTCAGTGGTGTCGACCCTCGACTACTCTCAGTGGTGTCGACACTCGACTACTCTCCAGTGGTGTCAACGCTCGACTACTCTCAGTGCTGTCGACACTCGACTACTCTCAGTGGTGTCGACACTCGACTACTCCCAGTGGTGTCAACGCTCGACTACTCCAGTGGTGTCAACGCTCGACTACTCTCAGTGGTGTCGACACTCGACTACTCTCAGTGGTGTCGACACTCGACTACTCTCAGTGTGTCGACACTCGACTACTCCAGTGGTGTCGACACTCGACTACTCTCAGTGGTTTCGACACTCGACTACTCTCAGTGTGTCGACACTCGACTACTCTCAGGGTGTCGACACTCGACTACTCTCAGTGGTGTCGACACCTCGACTACTCTCAGTGGTGTCGACACTCGACTACTCTCAGTGGTGTCGACACTCGACTACTCTCAGTGGTGTCGACACTCGACTACTCTCAGTGGTGTCGACACTCGACTACTCTCAGTGGTGTCGACACTCGACTACTCCCAGTGGTGTCAACGCTCGACTACTCTCAGTGGTGTCAACGCTCGACTACTCTCAGTGGTGTCGACCCTCGACTACTCTCAGTGGTGTCGACACTCGACTACTCCCAGTGGTGTCAACGCTCGACTACTCTCAGTGCTGTCGACACTCGACTACTCTCAGTGGTGTCGACACTCGACTACTCTCAGTGGTGTCGACACTCGACTACTCCCAGTGGTGTCAACGCTCGACTACTCTCAGTGGTGTCAACGCTCGACTACTCTCAGTGGTGTCGCACTCGACTACTCTCAGTGGTGTCAACACTCGACTACTCTCAGTGGTGTCGACCCTCGACTACTCTCAGTGGTGTCGACACTCGACTACTCTCAGTGGTGTCGACACTCGACTACTCCCAGTGGTGTCGACGCTCGACTACTCTCAGTGCTGTCGACACTCGACTACTCTCAGTGGTGTCGACACTCGACTACTCCCAGTGGTGTCAACGCTCGACTACTCCCAGTGGTGTCAACGCTCGACTACTCTCAGTGGTGTCGACACTCGACTACTCTCAGTGCTGTCGACACTCGACTACTCTCAGTGGTGTCAACGCTCGACTACTCTCAGTGGGCGCCAACACTCGACTACTCTCAGAGGTGTCAACGCTCGACTACTCTCAGTAGCTCTACTACGCTCAGTAGGCGTGTTTCCTGTCTATTTGACCTGAGGATCATTTTCAGAATGGATGAAAAACACTATATTACCAAAAATATTCAGTCACCCAGGCAAATGAGGAGGTTCTTCAGGAGTTGGGCTTGGCCCCTTAGTTCCAGTGAAAGGACTTTTGAATGATTCAGGATGCCAAACATTTTGGACAATTCCATGCTTGAGGAAACAGTTGGGAGCAGGAGCCCCTTCCTCTTCTAACATGACTGTGCACCAAGTCCATAAAGAGTCTGATGTAGACGAACCTGACTGGCCTGCAGAGTCCTGACCTCAACCCTGTAGAACACCTTTGGGATGAATTAGAGCGAGGCCTTCTCCCCCAACATCAGCGTGTGACCTAACTTTTAGAAGAATGGTCAAACGTTCCTATAAACACACTCCTCAACCTTGTAGACAGCCTTTCCAGAAGAGTTGAAGCTGTAATAGGTGTTGTAAAAGGTGACAGACATCCTATCGACCCCTAAGGGTTAGGAATGGGATGGCACTTAAGTTCAAATGTGAGTCAAGGCAGGTGATCGAATACTTTTGGTAATATAGTGTACCAGTATAATAACTGGAAGACAGAGTGGGTTTGTTGGGTGTCTTCTCTTAAATCACTGCTTTTTATCCAGTGCCCAAACTGGTGTGTCATTCCGTCTGTGGTGGTCCATCCTTTTGTGCAGTGGCTATTGTGGTTTCTCCAATGTAGGAAATAATATCCCGTGTTTCACCGATGAATAATATTGCTGTTCCAGAGCCACTGTTAGTGGAATGTGACTGAAAATGTGAAGCGAGGCGACAGCGGTCAGTGATTCAGCTGTGGTTTTCATGAGGAATCGTAATGATGGTGAGTTGCTCTCCACACGGTCCTGAATGATTCTAGAAGCTTCACACAAGTCCGGTTTTCACATCTACTACAGATTTTTCAATTGAAAAACGTATTTGCTTTCCTTTGCTCAGCCAGAAAACAAGAATCAAAAGTGTTGTTGGACACCTACAACGTCAAAATGAGTCTGATGGAGAAAATAAAGAATAAAAAAACGGTGTAAAAGTTTGTCTTCGTTGGTTTGTCAGTAACAGGGCGGCGCTATTTGTTTGCGAATCTGCCGTGTCTCAGAACAGAGCTGCTCTTTCACTCTGATGGGAGGAGAGAATTTGGCGAGAGCGGTTGGTTCATGAAACAGTTGTTTGTTTCAGCAGCTTGACCTGATAGTGATGTCTTTGACATGACTGGACAGTGAAGAATGAGCGTGTGAGGGAGACAATAGATAGAAAACGGGGGATGGAGTGAGAAAACACACACACACACACACACACACACAGCAGCCAGTGTGTCGATTATATNNNAAGGACAGCAGTGAATGAAAAAAAAAAAGAAAAAAAAAAATCAACACACAAAGGAAAAACATTGCTCATGAAATGAAAAAACAAAATGTTTGTTTTTTGTTTTTACTTGTTTGTTTAAAAAAATTTTGAGTTTCTGATTTTCAAGTTCCATTCTACTTTTCATTTCAACGTTATCTTTCTCAAACTTTTTCTGAACTATATGAGCATTCCTGTGTCACACAAGCCATAGTTTTACAAAAATGTCAAATTATAAACATCCATTTCTGGGTCCTAGAGGCTAGAAAGTAAAAATGAGTATGGTGAGTTTGTCAATTTCACCACTAGGGGCAGCAAATAAACTGTGCCACTAAATTACTCAAATACAGACTGGGCCTTGAACTTGGTTTCTGAATTTGGCTTTGATATATCAAGTTGATATATTTTTCAATAACAGGTCATATTTTTAATTTTAGTTTAATATCATGATAAATGGATGTAAAACGATCCTTTATACTTTGTCATTTTGTTTAAAAAAGCATTACAAATTAGCAAATATTGCCATTTTAATTGCGCGTTTATAAAAATGTTATCAATCAATTGGTTCGTAAAAGTTATTTTTATATAACATGTATTCTATTTTTTTAGTTGCGTTTTTTTACTGGCTTTCTAATTCTGAAAAGCAAACTTTATTAATACCTAATATTAAAAAGTATACAAAAACTATAGGAAAAGAAAAAATATTAAAAATAAATAAAAGAGAGAGAGAACTACCATTGAACTTGAAATTTTTACAAAGAAAAAAATCATGAAGCCATTGGAGAAAAAAAAAACGGATGGATGGATGTTAGAAAATACAGTAAAAATTTGTATGTGGCCTTTTGCTGTTGTTGATGCTGAAATTAGTCTAATTTTAACCCACTAAATCCAGGTTGCTGGCCAGAGCCGGACCAAAGCAGTGAAGTTATGAGATGATTCTGAGGATTATTACCTACTTATCTTTAGACGGACCTCCTTCCAACAGCTGAGAATGCTGGTCAACGTGAAGAGGAACATGAAGAGGAACGTGAGGAGGTCCACGCGAAACCTGGTCACACGTCTGACCGCCATCAGATCCAAACCACACGGACCTTTTCAGATGTGATGTCATCGGATCGTGATGGTTTGAAACGCATCACTTTGATTCCTCTCTTCTTCTTCTTCTCTATTTCTGTCTCTCCCTGTGTGGCTGACGCTCTTCTCTGATTGGTCTGATGATGGCGTCCTCTTCTGACCTATAGCAGGGACGAGATTCTGATTGCGTTAATGATTTGGAGAAATTCACATTTTTCCTGTGAAAAATTGCCACATTTTTGTACCTCAAAATTGTTTACAATTTTTTTATTTTTTTTTTACGATTAATTATTTCATAAAATTCTCTTTCCATCAATGCTTTTTGTAAATCTTATGCACATTTTGAAATGGCAGTTTTTAAATGAAATTCAATAAAAATTGAAATACAAGCTGCTTTTTTTTAACAATTGCAAAATGTAACATTTCTGAACACATTGTGAAATTTGTTTGAATTACATTTTGTACCTTTAGTCACATTTGAAAACGTCACATATTTTATTTTATATTTCATTCTATTAATGCATGTAACTTAATTTCATTTTAAAATGCATAAGACGTTTTGAGAGCAAATAAATCTTGCCATTTAAATAAAAAAAAAACAAAAACAATGATGTAAACTAAAGTTCTCTAACAAAAAAACAAATTTGTTCTCTAAATAATTTCCAACAAAAAAACAACATTGTCATTTACATTTATACATTGTCATTTAATTTAATTTAAAATGTAAAATGCATTACAAATTAGCAAATAAATATTGCTATTTTCATTATGCCTTTATAAACATGTTCTCTACAAATTGGTTCTCAAAATACATTTTTTATAACATGTATTTTTTTTTTATTACGTTTTTAATTCTGTTTCAAAAATGTTATTAATAATTCAGAAAAAAAGACAACTACCTTTAAACTCTAAATTTGTACATAGGAAAATTCTCCAAGCCTTAGAATGTTTTTTTTTTTCAGAACTATAAAAATGAGTTGAACTGGAAAAAAAAAAAAGATTAAAAAAAGATCAAATAAGGATAATTGTAGAAACCTGACCCACCGGAGTAAAGTGTGAAGGTCACGGATGATGGAGCTGATAACACAACCTTATCAGTTCCATTTCCATCTCGAGCGGAAACAGAGAATGTGGCTAGCATTGTTATCACACGGCTCTTGGAAACACCACCATCTCAGAAAAGACCCTGATGGTTCCATCAGGAAGGAAGTTCGCCCCACTCCACCCAGCAGGGGTCTCCACACTGACAACAGGAAACGCTGAAGAAAAAGAAAAAATCCACCCTAACAGAGAATGGAGTAATGGGATGACAAGTTTAACACGTAATTCATAAACCAAATGAAATTGAGAGAAAATAATCGAAATTTATTCTGCATTTCTGATTACGTTTCAATCATTTTTATACATGTTAAACTGTAAAACTGAATAATGAGTCTTATCTAAAAAAATATATATAAAAAAAATTAATAAAAAAATGAGATTTTAGAAAATATATATATATATATATATATATATATATATATATACACACCTCCAGGGTTAAGGCAAAAAATAAAATGTAAAGCTTATATAAAAAATAAAACGTCTGTAATCACTTCATCAGACCAAAGGAGAAGGAGACTCTGATGTAAACTAGATACAAAATAAAAAATCACAACACGGTGAAAAATAAATTTATATCTTAACATTGGCCCTTTAACGCATTACTTTTAATTGCGCGAATCATGTAGATGGAAAAAAGCTCAGATTTTTAAAACGCTGCTGTTTTTGTAAATATAAAAAAAGGATACGACCGTTTGAGCCGAACCGCAATTTAAAAACATAAATGAACCAAAACGATGGGAAATTTTTTTTTATACCTGAAAAAATTGAAGTATAATTTCTACAAGGCCAAATTCAGTATTAAAAGATCCAATAAAAAAGTCCATTGACACGTGTTTTTTTAGAAGTTTTTTAGAGCAAGGACTCACTTGATTTGTGTGAAAATGTTGTGCGAGTTTTGTAAAAAAAGATATTTGTCTCCCTCTATAGGCAACTCGTTTAAATAACCACCATAAAAAAAAGAAAAAAAAAAAGAAAAAAAAAAAAGACATTTTCCTTCAGCAGAAATGATAAAAAGTCGACACTCACTGCATTGCGCGCGCACACACACACACACACACACACACACACACACACACACGGTGTAAAGAGTACCTGGAAACCATAACTGAGTAAAAATACAGATACTAAAATAGTGTAACAACTATTACTCCATTAGAAGTTACAAGGCACCAATTCAAGGGAGACAGAGAGAGAGAGGGAGAAAGAGATAGAGCAAGGGAGACAGAGAGCAAGACAGAGACAAAGAAACAGAAAGAGAGAGTGAGGGAGACAGACAGACAGAAAGAGAGGGAGAGAGACAGAGAGAAAGAGAGTACGAGGGAGACAGAGAGAAATAGCAAGAGAGAGAGAAAGAAGAAAAGAGAGCGAGGGAGACAGAGGGAGAGAGACAAAGAGAGAAAGAGCGAGGGAGACAGAGAGAGACAAAAAGAGATAGAGCGAGGGAGACAGAGAGAGACAGAGAAACAGAGAGAGAGAGGGAGACATTGTACTTTAGCGACATTTATTTAAAAAAAAA
>CM051500.1:2335262-2362392 GCA_028031935.1 Paedocypris micromegethes | reverse complement strand
GTTTCTTTCGTCAACAAGATCCAAACTTCTCCACAAACACGCTATTTCCTGTGTAGTGTAGTTTACTTCACACATTTTCTCTCTAAAGACTTTCATTCCTCCACTTTTCGGATGTGATTATTATTTCATCACTCTTCACTTCTGCTGAGAATCAAACCCACAACCTACTGGAGCAGCTCTGAGTGTGTGAACTTCTGCTGCTGAATGGTCCTCCAGACCTCTCTTCTCCTCTTTCACTCTCTCTCTCTCTCTCAAGCTCTTCTCTCTTTCTCCCTCTCCCTGTTTTTCTTTGTTTTCTCACTCTCTATCTCTTAGTTTTCTCCCTCTTTCTCTTGGTTTTATCACTCTCCATCTCTTCGTTTTCTCACTCCCTCTTTATTTGTTCTCTCTCTTTGTCTCTATCTGTTTCTTCACTTTCTCTCTCTCTTTAATTTCTCACTCTCTATCTCTTCTATTTCTTTCTGTATCTCTCCAGTGCTAGCTCTCTCTCTCTCTCTCTCTTTCTTTCTCTCTGTCTCTCTCTAGCGCTCGCTATCTCCCTTTCTCTCTTCATTATCTCTCTTTCTCTATCTCTATCTCAAGAGTTCCTTTCTCTATTACTCTTCCAGTTTATCTCTCTTTCTCTCTCCCTCTCTCTCTCTCTCATATACTCTCTCTCTCTTTCTCTCTCTATTTCTATCTCTCTATTTCTCTCTCTCTCTCTCTCTCTTCATTCTCTCTCACTCGTTTTTCGTTTTCTCTCTCGCTCTCTATCTCTCCCTCCCTCTCTCTATCTCTTGCTTCATTTTCTCTCACACTCTGTCTCTCTTTCTCTTCTCTTTCAGGCTTTCATTCACTTTCTCTCTCTCTCTCCCTCTTACAGTCAGTCTCTTTCTCTCCCTCTCTCCAGTACTAGTTAACACTCTCTCTTCACTTTCTTAGTCTCTTCATTCTCTCTCTCTCTCTCTCTCTCTTTCACTATTCCACGCACTCGTTCAGTTCTTCTCTTCCTCTCTTCATTCCGTCTCAGTTGGTCTGTCTGTTAGAACAGTGTGACTCACAGTTAATCAACCATCATCCTGCAGCCGTCAGATTTCAGTCGGCTTTCTGCTCGAGTCATGTTGAAATCAGACGTGCGGGGCTGATGACATCACACGTGACATCACTGACGAGTCACAACTACTGACAATGCTGCTGTAATGCCACCTAACCCACCCTGACACACACACACACACACACACACACACACACACACACACACACAGGGTGTGGAATTCCACAATTAGTGGTTTGTGGAGCAAGTAATGCAACAAAAATGTAACCTAAACAGAACAATAGACAGAGATGGATGGATGAGCACCGCAGATGAAAGAAGCTACAATCTATTCAATCAACAGACACATTCTACAAGCAACACATGTATCCAAAGCAAGCTGTCGAGAAAGACACAGAAAGAAAGAGATGCATCGGAGAAAGATAAAGACCTTTAGAGAAAGAGAGAAGATCATGGGAAAATAAGGAGAGAAAGAGAGAGGAAGGGGAGAACGTGAGAGGAAGAGAATTAGAGAGACAGAGACGAAAAGGAGAGAGAGAGAGAGAGAGACAGAGAGAGAGAGAGAGTGTCGAATAAAGTCGACAGACAAGCAGACGGACGGGAGAAAGTGAGAAAATAATTAGAGAGACAGAGAAGAAATAGAAATTGATAGAGAGAGAGAAAGAGAGAGAGAAAGAGAGACAGACAGACAGTGAGATGGATAGAGCGAGTACTAGAGAAAGACAGAGAGAGATTAATTGAAATGAAGAGAGATAGAAAAAAGCGGAAGACCGTTACAGATAAGAAAGAGAAAAAATAAAGGGGAAAATTGAAGGAGAGAGAGAGGGGAGAGAGTGAGAAGAAGAGAATTAGAGAGAGAGAGAGAGAAATAGACTGAGATAGAGAGACAGACAGGTAGACAAAGTGAGAGAAGAGAGATTGGAAGAGAGAGGGAAAAGATAGAGGGAAGTGAGAAAGGGAAGTGAGAGAGAGAGACTGGCTAACAGGAGCTAACGCTAACGTCCATTAGTGCTGACGCCAAGAATGACAAAAATGTCAAAGGTCAAGGGTCAAACCCCTGGACAGAGCACCACCCAGCGACTTATCCACGTTTATCACAGAAAAGAAAATCAATCAATCAAGAGTTTGGAAAACCGTCCGCGGATCCAGCAGGGAACATCAGTCTGGAAGTTCACACGCGGTTCCTGGAAAACCGCCCTGGAAGCTTTTATCCAGCGATTGTCCCGCGGTTACGTAACACGGCCTGTGAAACAATCTGCCATTTTTATCCTCGGAAAAAGTTTAATTCACGACGCGAGTTTTGAGATTTGTCCTTGAAATCGAGAATCAAACTTTTTCCGAGGATAAAAATCGTAATCTGGAGAAAAACACGCGCATTTTGAGAGTTTTGTCCTCATCACATTTACGCAAGAGATATAATTTTGTCATTTCGCTGGAGATATAATTTCATAATCTGAAGACAAATGTTCACTTATTAAGGTGTTACAGATGTTTAATTCTAATTATAATGAACTACAGTGACCATAATTGGCTTCATAATTCACTTATAGTCTTTTTAACTAACATGCTTCAAAATATAAAAGTCACTTAAATGAATTAAATCAACAGCAATAACAATATGTTGTTTGTATGTATAAAGATTACTTTAATTAAAAGTAAAGTTATATAATAATAATAACTACAATATAAGAAGTTCAACAAAATAAATAATAATAATTATAAGTTCAATAAAAATAATAAACGAATTCATTATCATCCTAATTATTAACTAAACAAAATAAATAATAGTAATAATAATAATAATAATAATAATAATAATAATAAAACTATAACAATAAACATAAACCACCATGGATTTATTATGTCTAGGTACAATATTTGCATTGTAGACGAATTAATTCACTCCATGAATTTTTCATCCATGTTCAGTAAAGTTCTACTGGGACATTGGTGAGTCACTGAAACCCGTAACTAGGCTTGTTATATAAAAATACAATTTATAATACACACACACACACAGTTAGTGCGAGATGAATGAATCAGAATTAAAGTCTCACCACGTTCTCCTCGTGACTGATGCCAAGTTGCTCTTCACATCAACAATGGAGCAAGTTCAGCGCAAACAAAAGACGCCGTGGGGAATCACGTCACAGCCCAAAACTCGCCCAACCTTTCCCAAATATCCACGGAAGTTTCCCGCAGCCGTGTGGAGCGATCAAGCCGCGGCAGGAGCCTTTATTCGGCCGGAGGAGATGAAGAGAGACGCGCGTCTCCAGGCGTCCGGTCCCTGCGCGATGGCGCACTAACGCGGCTCAGCTCAGGCGTCCAAAGTGTCCTAGGACGGAGTAGCGAAGCCCCGCCCCGACCCCGCCCCCCTGCTCTCTGGCCCCTGAGGGAAAGCCCCGCCTTCCCTGACACCTAGCGAAGGAGAAGCCCTGCCCACTCGAGGATTTTGGTCAGGCCCCGCCTCTTCCTTATATAAACTCCTGAAGATTTAAAGGACTGTTATAAAACTTCCACACGGCCGCGTTGTAAATTAAAAGTCCCACGCGTGGACCGCTATAAATAAAACACTGCACACAGTTATACACCGATGAAAACAATACATCACGTTGCGTTATTATGGCTTTCGTTTTAACTAAACATTTATGTCATTCTTTTTATACTCGGTCTTCCACAAAGAAGGCAATACATGAATAAATCATAAACAAAATGAAATAAATTCATTAATTAGCACAATAATAAAATAAAAGAATATTTATTAAAATATTACTAAAAACATCATATGAAAAAGTAAATACACAAAACTATAATTAAATGAAAATATAATATATAAATATATTAATTAATATTATAAAATAACGTTTATTTGACAAAATAATAAAAAAATTAAAAAAAAAAAAACAAGGAGTGTAATTCCAAACCACTTTTTGGGGAATTGATTGTGGCGATGGAACTGAATTCTGGTGGTTCATTTACTTTCATAAATGTGACGTTTTATCCCAAACAACCATTTTGTGAATTACACTTACACATTAAAACCATTTGAAACAGGTTTTAATTGCAATAAAAAGCTGTTTGATCCTAAAGTAACTGCACGCTTGACAAGATGAGATTTGTAGTTTATTTCCATGTGTTGTTGAGTTTTGTAAAGCACATGTTGTGTTGTATCATCTCTATGACATCCGGGGGATTAAAGTTGGAATGTTGGTTAATTGTTTAGTCAGTTATCCTTAAATAACTATGCCATACTATATACTATAACAATAATACTATAACTGCTTATACTTTCAGAAGAGACTCTTAATAAATCTCTAAATCTCTTAAAGGGAAAAGTCTTAAACTGTTTTGTTGTTGGACGTTTGGGAGGAAACTGGAGCCTGAGAAAAAAACAACATGTGATTGAATAAAGTGACAGCAGATGCAGTTATAGAGATGCATATAAATGTGTCGGTGACATGATAATAACCATCTTATTGTTTTATACTTCAGATTTCTCTTTGCTTGCATAACTCCAGGTTATATAAGCACATCCTCGGTTTATTTCTGTTTGGTCGCACATGAATCTGATTCCCTCGGCTTGTGGAGTCGACTTCTGATGATCACATGATCACACCAACTAACTTGCAAATGTACCATAGTGGGGTCTCGCATATTAGTGCTGTCAAACAATTAATTGTTGTTTTTGTAATTAATCGCACTTCCCTGACCAAATCAATCGCGATTAATCGTGATTAATCACAATTAATTGACTGAAGCTTGTAATATTGGATATTGAGGTGTAATATGTAAATTAAAGTGAACGCAACACAAAATAAACACTTGTGTAAACACAGTGTTATAATTTAGTATAACTTTAGCACAATTTGCAATATATTTTCTTTGTTTTTTTTAACCCTCCGATGTCGAGTATCACCTTTTTCAAGATAAAACACACAAAATAGAAAAATTTGGTCTTACATATAAGTGTTATACGTACATCAATTGAGAGTTTGAAGTACATATTTTTTTAGGTTAAATAGGAGGTCGTGTTTTTTGTAAAAAAAACAACAAAAATAAATAAATAATAATAAAACGTGTCTTGCCTTCTCTTTGTCTGCTAAAAATAAACTTTAACTTAATAAATACCCATCACTCTAATATGAAACATATGTCTACATAAAGCTTAGAATGTCTGTTTATAAAAGTAAGTCTAAGTAAATACAGTGTTGTCTGTTTATCTAATGCGTATGAATCTACAGCTATACCTATATAAAACAATATAAGAAGAAACTCAACAGAATAACATCAGTAAAACATAATAAGCTAATTCATTGACTTCATCAATATTATTAAAAAACCCAAGAAACCATCATTCATTTATAATTTCTAGGTACAATAGTTTCATTTTAGAAGAATAAATTTACTCAACTAATTTTTCATACATGTTCTGTAAAGTTCTACCGGGACATTGGTGAGTCACTGAAACCAAAATCTAGACTTATTGTATATATATAAATAATAATAAATATATACATACACACACACACATTTTAAAAACAATCATCTGGTGTGATGTCTATCCAGTGAGGCGTCGGCTAATAATAAAGAGACTATAACAGAAGAGAAATCGTCGTTTATATAATTTTCTCTTGATATTTATTTCGAGTTTAACGTGGCAGTGTCCTGAAAAAAAAACCCCCCGAAAGCGTGGCGAATCCCAGGACACATCAGCTACTACACAACACGACACGAGCTTCCCCGCTCCAAACCAGTCCCGCTTGCAGAAAACCATTTATTGAGGAATATACTGTGATTCAGGCAGACGGAGCGTGTGATTACAGTCCAGTCACGTCACGGGACAGAAATGGTGATCAAACCTCACAAACAAGCGGTGCTCAGCAGGGCTCCGTGTCCGGCCCGTTCACGTTCCCAAAGCGTCTCGGAGCATCGATGATGATGATGATGATGATGATGGGAACGTCACTGGCAGTGTCTGAGAAAGATGAGAGGAAGCAAAACCTCTCCAGCGAACATCTGGCCATCGGAAAACGCTTCACGTCTGTACAGCGGATGCTCGAGACGACATCATAGAGTCAAATCAAAAAGAGCAACCAACACACACACACACACACACACACAAATCCAGATCAATACCGCAGTACGTCAACCCTTCCTTCACTCTTATATTCGGCCTTTCGTCTATCAGAAATATAGATCGGCGCTTTCAACTTGACGCCGTTTTGCAGTCTCTGTAGAAAACATTCAAACACCGATAAGCGTGAAGCACTTGACCTTTGACCCTTTTATCACGTCGTAATCTGCGAACTTTCATCTCTCGCAATCTCAGGCCGACGTCGGTAAACATCTTCCCGAAGCACTTTGGCTGGTCTTGGCGCGTCGGGGCTTTAGCTTAGCATCATTCACGTGTTGTGAAACCAAAATGGGATTAAAAAAAAAAAACACAATCCGAAAAAATCGGAGAAAACAAACCATGCAGCTCTTCAAGTGACTGAAACTCACGAGCGGAGAACGACTCTCGAGAAACGGAGAAAGAAAGAAAAAAAACGACGCCATCCAACGAATAAAAACAAGCTGGTGTTGGGCTTTCCTTCCGCGACTTTTTCATGGCGTCAAACGAAGGAGGAGAAGCCGGCGATGGGTGCGCGCGAGCCCGGGGCGAGGCTGCTGGGGGGGCGGTAGGGGGCGGAGTGCGGAGTGGGCGGGTTGGGCGTGGGAGTCCGGCTTCCTTTGGGTCTGAACAGGCTCCCGGTCTGGGGCGGGTTCTGCGGGGGCGGGGCTGGGGGTAGGGGAGGGGGCGGGGCACAGGGCTCGGGGTCTGCGGGCTCCGCCTCCGTGTAGTTGTAGGCCTGCGCCCGTGAGATGCCCTTCTGTTGGCGGCGCCAGGAGTTGTAGTAGGTGGGGTCGCTGATGTAGTGGTTGACGAAGGAGTGCGTCTTCTGCCGGGCGGGGTCCACCTCGTACTCGCCCTCGCTGCCCTGCGGGACGGGAAGCAGACGGGATGAGGTGAGGTGAGTGATGGCGCTCCATCCGCCGCGGGAATGATCGGAAAACACATCGGTGCGGAGAACCTTGTTATTAATATACTGTCCTCATACTAGTATGATCACACACACACACACACACACACACACACACACTTTTTTTGTTTTTTTTTTTTGAGAAACAGAGTTTTTTGTTTCTTTGATATTAAATGTTGCACTTTTATTGACTATACATTATTTTATACATGAAATTAAATAATGCCATTTTTATGCGTTTGTTTACTCATACGCGCACACACACGCAAAGAGTTTAAAGAGTAGTTTGTTTCTTTGATGTTAAATGTTGCACTTTTATTGACTATACATTCTTTTATACATTAAATGAAATAATGCCATTTTTATGCGTTTGTTTAATCATACACTCACACACACACACACACAATTTTAAAGTTTTTTTTCTTTGATGTTAAATGTTGCACTTTTATTGACTATACATTATTTTATACATGAAATTAAATAATGCCATTTTAATACGTTTGTTTAATCATACACGCACACACACACACAGACACACACACACACGCACACACACACACACACACACAGAACATTTTTAAGAGTTGTTTGTTTCTGTGATGTTAAATGTTGCACTTTTATTGACTATACATTATTTTATACATCAAATTATATGATGCCATTTTACTGCGTTTAATCACACAGTACTGTACTCGTACACACACACACACGAAAAAATTGTAAAGAGTTATTTGTTTCTTTGATGTTAAATGTTGCACTTTGAACGTCCGTGTGTGTGTGTGTGTGTGTGTGTGTGTGTGTGTCAGTGGGTCTGGATATGTTCCACACTATATAAACAAGCTTTTTTGTTTCGTTTCATTTTTCATTATAAACAGAGTTATGTTTTTATTAAATATACATTCTTTTATACTTTAAATTCAATAATGCCATTTTAATGCGTTATTTTAATCATACACGCGCACACACGCAAAAAATTTAAAGAGGTTTTTGTTTCTTTGATGTTAAATGTTGCACTTTGAACGTCTGTGTGCGTGTGCGTGCGTGTGTGTGCGTGTGTGTGTGTGTGTGTGTGTCAGTGGGTCTGAATATGTTGCACACTATATAAACAAGCTTTTAATTTATTTGTTTTTTTTATTATGAACAGAGTTAGGTTTTTATTAAATATACATTCTTTATACTTTATATTCAATAATGCCGTTTTAATGCGTTTCAATTTCTATGAAACATCAAAATAATTTTTGCGCTAAATGAGCGGAGAGTAAAGCTGACTGAGCTGGTTTCTGTCAGACGTCAATATTAGAACAGTGGTGTTTTCCTCTGTGCAGCAGACAGAGCCATTAGATTTTGTTTGACTCTGGTGTTCTTCGTTTTACACTGTTTTATTTTTGCCCCGAAACTTTTGCAGCTGCTGGTCTGGTTTTCAAGCGCTAGCCCGTTAGCCTTTAGCACGGCGATCTACTGGATACAATATGGTCTGTCTGTTCTAATATTAATGTTTAATCTTAGTTTAATCTTACTTCTTCCAGTGTTATTTTGTCTCTGTTACGTGTCCAACGTTTCTAATGTTTCTTTATTTTTGTTATTGAGCTAATAAAAACTCGTAAGCACGTCTGCCTCCAGAAGCATTATTTAAAGAAATGAGTGCTAATATACACGTGAATATTAAATCTGCGTTTATAAGCACCACGCAAGTTTTTGAGCTGCTAAAATTGGAAAAAAAAAAAAAAAAACGGGTGCTTATATTTGTGAAAAAAAAAATAAAAATAAAAAAAATATATATATAACCTTAAGGACACCCACACACACACACACACACACATACATACAACCACATACACACACACACACACAGACAAACAAACACAGATTACAGGTTGAGTCCGAGGGGTGTATGGAGCGAAAAAGGCAACACCAATGAAAGGAAAAGAAGCACGGAAAGATCCGGAAGCTTCTGACACAGCCAGACGCAGCGCCTCGTGTGGTGGAACTGTGTAAGTATGAGGCTAATGGAGACAGAAGGAATGGACTGGGAAGCGGCGGCCTGTGGTTTAAAGTCCTCACCCATTGAGTCGGAAGAGTTTGCAGAGCCCCGGTCTTAAAGGAGAAAACAAGCGCCTCCTAGAGGTGAAACAGAGACACGGCGTTTAAAGAGCAGCAGATCTTCACGCCTCAGGCCCAGACAAGCTTCTTCCGGAACAATCTCACAGAAGGTATTATGGACAATTCAAATTAAAACCAACAACAAAAAGGTGGTCCGGCAGATCACTGACACACCCAAGCTCAAACTTCTAAAGTTATAACAAATAAATGTAGGAATTTATATACAGGTCAAGTACAGTAATACAAATGTGTGTATTATTGATATTATACTATTGATTTACAAATCTCTCGCTGTATGTACACACACACACACACACACACACACACAGATAATATATGCACACAAACTTATACACGTTTGTGCGTTTTAATTTACATATTCAAAACACACACACCCACAAAGATACACATACATATATAAACAAACACACACACACACACACACATTTTGACAGTGTGTGTTTATTTATATATTCAAAACTTTATATATATATATATATATAATCAAATTACACATACTGTAACTGAACACACAGAGTATACGTACACTATATGAACAATACCATATTTAAAAACAACAAACACACTAATTCAAAATACACACACACAAATGTATACACGTGGGTGTGGGTGTGTGTTTATTTATATATTCAAAACACACACATAGGTATAGTCGCACATACTTAATTGATCTTTCTTTTGCTCTAACTACACATACAAACATTAAAATATTTATTTATAAATATATAATATATTTTACTGTTTAAATTCACAATTTAATACAATATATTTTGCAGTTTAAGGTTAGAGTTTAATACACTCAATTTTACAGTTTAAGTTTACAGTATAATACAATATATTTTACAGTTTAAATTCACAATTTAATACAATGTATTTTACAGTTTAAGCACACACGCATGATGTTATAGAGGATGTTAAGAAGATAAGTTATAGACATCTAATCACAGTTCTATCTAATAAAACTGTGTGAGTGTGAGAGTCAGACGTGTCTTAACAGAGCGAGTCGTCCTTCAGTCTGGGTTTGTTATCAGTGTGTGTGTGTGTGTGTGTGTGTGTGTGTGTGATAGACCTCGCTCTGGCTGATTGAGATGGGATTACACACACTCAGCACGGGCCTGATGTCACACATTATAACTAGACAATATAGAGACTATACCAGCTCTCCTCTTCTTCAGGTGAAGATACTGTGTGAAGATGCTGTTCATACGAAAGCTTCTTCTCACTCGCCAAAACACACTTTAGTATGTGCCTTCTACTGATTTGTTCAATTATAGGTGTGTGTGTGTGTGTGTGTGTGTGTGTGTGTTTGGTATTATCAGGCTGTATTATCTGGTATTATCGGGAGTGGCAGAGATGTACGTCATAGTCTAGGACATAATAATAATAATAATAATAATAATAACAACAACAAAAATGAATAAAAATAACAACAACAATAATATTTAATAAATAATATTAATAAAATGAATCTACTACTACTACTAATCAGAGAAGAAGAAGAAGGAGAGGAAGTGAGAGGAGGAGGAGAGAGAAGAAGCTAAGAAGAAGAGACCGCACGAAGAAGGAAGAAAAATTATTGAAATTTTTTAATCCATCAGTAGCGAAGTTCGTTCTCAGCATTTGACCTATCCGATGGTGTGTGTGTGTGTGTGTGTGTGTGTGTGTAACAACAGTGATTAGTGTTGTATTTTAAAGTTATGTAGAGCTGCTTTGAGACAGAAGCTCTTTATGATTTTGAACAAGACACACACACACATACACGAATTTCCATCTTCTGAATTCCTGGCGAGATAAAAGTGATAGCGATGACGGACGAGTGTCGCGAAAAAAACCCCAAACACTGAACTACAAAACCCAAGTGATGAAGATGATGATGTGTGAAAAATGGTGGACAGAAAAACAAAACAAAAAAAACACAAGAGTGCAAGTACAGCGCTAATTAAAGAGCACTAGAAAGAGTGAATATTTTTGTTATTATTGTATCATTTTGGTACATTAAGTATTATATTAAGAGCAGAACATTTCTTTTTAAACTGTTTACTTTTGTGAGAAAGTAATGTTTACAGTATGTTTTTTGAAGCATAATTTATATTTAGACTAATTGTTGGCCAGTTGTGGTCTGTACAATAAACATTAAAACTTCTAAACCATCGATTGTGTTTTATTATTCACTATACTGATAATAATGGTTACAATAATATATTGAATTTGATAGGTGTTTCTATCAAAATAGTTGTAAAAATAGGTGTAAATATTAAAATAGTGTAGATTAATGTGGAGTGCTTTATAATACTAATTTATTACATTTAGTGTCCATTTCATTCATTTAAAATGTTTAATATTGAGAGCAGCTAAAAATAAATGTATTAAAAATATGAAGTAACTCGATATAGTAATACTTTCTCTGGTAATTAGTTACCTGTTAGTAACTCAATTACTAAATACTACTTGTGAGAAGTAACTAGTAACTGTAACGAATTACTTTTTGAAGCAACATTCCCAACACGGCCCTCGAGCTACTCAAGGAAACGCAAAAGCCGATTTAAAGCCCACGAGAACCAGCCAATTAAAATAAAGACGCGGAGACGTGAAAGATCGTCCTGGAATAGCGGCTGCTCACACACTTTCTGAAAGACAAAATTCAAGCACTTTCAAGGTCCGTATTCGAGTTTTTCCAGCACCGTACAGTTGTGGTAAAATTTGTATTCTAGCTTAAGCACAATTAAAATGAATCATTACCAATTTGGTGGAAAGTTTTGTGTTATTGTTGGGGAAAAAAAAAACGACGTTACATTTTAGTAGACGTCACTAACATTAAAGGCCAAATTTGTATTCTAACTTAATTTAAAGTAAGAAATTAGATTAGATCTAATTAAAATTAAATTAGAACATCTGCAAAGTGTTTTTTAGCAAAGTGTGCTTTAGTTTAACAAAGTGTAACAACGTCGGGAACACTGCAACAATAAAGGTGTTAATGCTTCACACTTTCTGCATTTTAAATCAGACCTGGATCATAGTGATCACCACCTGTTTATTCACACACTCACTTTATTCATCCGTCTCTCTCTCTGTCTCACTATTGGAGTCTGTCAATCAAAAGTCGCGTGAAACATTGCATTTTAATTCATGTCAAATGATTGGCTGTTGGGTCTTAATCTCTTTTTTACTAGTCTCTCTCTCTCTCTCTCTTTCACTCTCTCGCTCTCTCTCTCTGTTTCTGTCTCTCTCACTCACTCACTCACTCACTCTATCTCTCTCTATCTTCATGCTTCCCATTTTCTGCACTTTCAAATCAGACCTGGATCATAGTGATCACAGGCTGTTTATTCACACTCACTTTATTTATCCGTCTCTCTCTCTGTCTCACTCTCAGAGTCTGTGAATCAAAAGTCTCGTGAAACCAGACACGTGTTCAAGCATTTTCAAGCACTTTTGTTAAAATTCAAGCATATTAAAGGCCCGGAAAACACATTATTGAAATTCAAGCATATTCAAGGATTCCAAGCATTCGTAAGAACCTTGCTCACATTCCCAAAAAACACCGGCTCAGAAGAAGAACCGTCCACAACAGTGGAGCTATTGGCCTCCAGCACCTTCACTGGAACCCGAGACCTTCTAAATCAACACCTAGCAAACATCTACTCGCCATCTCTCAGCCCTGCACTCAACACATCCGCAATAGCTCAATAAAAGCTCAGAGAGAAGTTCTGGGTTCCAGCGGGACAGACGGCGCTCTGTTCTCCACCGCAGATCTGGAAGGTGCTGGCAGGAGACGTCAGGAAAGAGCGAGAGGAGATCTGGAGCTTACGGCTTCATCTATCAGAGCGAGGAAACCAGACGCCGCCGTTATAAACACAGACCTTTCTGCATCACATCAGACCAGACCAGACCAGAGCTAAGACCAGAGCTGAAGAACCTACACGCAAGTTTGTTCTGCTTTTTGGGCCATAAAACGCCAAGTTCATCATCAGTTTACAGGGACTTAAATATTATTATAATTATTTTATTTTTTTTTTTCAAAAAAGTTAACAAGTAGACACTTGTAATACCGTGTTTATGCAAATTTAAGCAGCCCTTTTTATCGAGTTTTCGACGCTCAAAAACTTTGGGGGTGCTTATAATCGGCGATTTTAAATATGCACGTAAATACTGTATAAGAGCCCGTTTTGTCCGTGTTTCGGAACAAGTACGATCAAACTAAATACGGTACAATGTTTTATATTACAACAAACAGAGACTACAAACCACGACTGGGTTAGCTTAGCTTAGCGCAGTCCAATATGTCATTGCAGAAAGAGTCGTAACAGTTGAAAATGAAGAACACGAGCAAGATGTGAAAAAAATCCAAGGAACTGACACAATCAAAACGCTGGGTCACTGCACAGGGGATAATAATCCTTCCTCTTCACACGGCGTCAGATAAACAGAGAGCTTGAAACAGACCTGAGCTTGAAACTATTGCTCTGAGCATGTGCAGAGTCTGACTGGAGAGCAAAGCATCTTGGGAAATGAAGTCCTGACCACTAGAATTTTTGTTATCTATTATTCACGTAAAACGATATCAAAATGATACGAGTCACATTTTAGGTTTTTTAAATAAAGAAAAAATTGTATTTTTAAGACAATATTAACGTAATTGAACAATAAACGTTAATTTAAAAATAAAGTAATTTTTATTTTGTGCCTGAAAAATGGGGGGTGCTTATATTCGTGTAAACACGATACATAATTGGATCACCAGGTTAGCAACTGGTCGCCACATGGTGTTTCCAGTGCAGTGACCACTAGGGGAGCTAAAAATGGGAAAAGAAACGTTATACAAAATTGTATTTCAAAGCACACACACACACACACACACCCACCCACATACGCCCCCGCCCCTTACACACTAACAGATCAAACACACGTGTTCACATGTACCGCAGCTCATGTTTCACAAGCAATGATGAGCATTTTTTTTACAAAAATGATTGATGAGTTGCGAGTTTGAGCAGTAAAAAGCTCAATTATCCTTTGTGATATGTTCATTGTATTTTGTTTTATTGCGACTAAAAAGCATTTCACTATATATCATATATCCTGTACGTATGTACAGTAATCCCTCGTTTATCGCGGTAGATACGTTCCAAGCCCGTTCCGACCGCGATAGGTGAATTTCCGCGAAGTGGAGAAACAACGTTTACATTTTTATTTAACACTTATTCAGACTTTTAAAACACTTTTTTCAAGTAGTATTCTTTATTAAAATAATGTTAACAAACATCTCCCCGCCGCACGCGTCGTCCCGCCGGGAAAATTCATTTTCAAAGGGTGTGAACGGGAGGATCGGGCAGGAGCGCGCGTGCAGACATGCCCGCGTTTTCCACAGCTGGCGGCACCGTAGTGGGGAGATGTCCGACATAGCGATTCGCTGCTCCGCGGTGAGACGCGTCCGGCGGCGGTCTGAGAACATCCTCCGCCGAGATACAGTCGGGAAAAAAATGAATCCGCGAAGATATGCAATAAAGAAAAAAAATCTGCGATACAGTGAATCCGCGATAGTCGAACCGCGAAGTAGCGAGGGATTACTGTATATTTATGTGACAATGACATTTTATTTGATATTAAATATTATTTATCAAGGTTTGATTTCATATTTTTGTGACGCACTAAATGTGAATAAATGCACAAGTACATAAATGAATTGCTACAATCCAAAGTTACTTTTTTTTGCAACATGTGATGCACACACACACACACACACACACACACACACACACACACACACACACACACACACACACACACAAACATACACACACTGTAATGGTGCTGATGGTTTCAAATTTGGCACTACATCATTTTACAGAGAGAAAATGTAGACCTACCGTACTATGCTCAGACAATAAGTATTAATTTGGTTATTAACAAGTAATAATGAATTAATTCCAGTCTATACGGAAATATCTCAAGATTAAACCTGAAAATCCATCAGCAAACTCAACAGAACCTTTGTGCACACGTGTGTTCTACTTCCAGATCATCTCATCCTATAAAAACCACACGACAGGGGAATTTCAACAGGTTCTGGACCAAATGAACGCCACCGGATTTAGAACCGAGCGTCCTGATTGGAGATTAAAGCGGCAGTTCATCGAGCAAACACGCTCCTGCGGACAGACCCATCCAGTGTTCATTTTGACAAAGATTTTTTATTTGGTTTTAGTAATAGTCTTTTGACTAAAACTCAATTTAGTTTTAGTCCCAATTTAGTCACCTTAAGTTTTAGTCTTATTTTAGTCGACTAAAGTGTCTCTTTGTGTTTGCACCCGCCTATTTCCACAAGCTCGAATTATGATTGGACGTCGACACGAAAGGCATTTTTCTTTAGTTTTTATTCGTTGACGAAAGTGTCAATAAATGTAGTTGTAGTTTTCGTCCCTCAGCGGGAGCTTTTATATAGTTCTCGTTCCGTTTTCGTCAGGGAAAAAGAGTCGTTGACAAAGACGATGGCGAAAATATTTCATCAAAGAAATGGCGTGTGATAGTGGGCGGAGCTTAGGACGTGTTACCTGTGAGTCTGAGATCTCGGAGGGCTTCTCCGTCAGGCTGCTGCTCTCCGCTGGGATCAGGTCGTTGTATTTGGTGGTGCTGACGTCCTCGTCCGAGTAGTGAAGACTTCCTGGACTGGGGCGAGGAGGCGACCTGGGAAATACAAATTTGTACGAATCACAATACAATTACGAAGCTTTTTTTTTTTGTTTTTACACATGCATTATATATAAACAGGCGGATTTGCAGAGTGTCCGAAATTTATCGGTGGCCAATGTGCAAATAAAACAATTTCTGGCTTTGGTTATAACATACACCGTGTTTACTTGAATATAAACTGATTTTTCAGGCATAAGACTGAAAATAATAATAAATCTATTAATAGGCGATCATAAGCACCTCATTACTTTCTTGGTGTTCAGACGTTCCAGAAAGCTAATATTCTGGCTAAACATTTCTCTTAACAAAACTTTCTTGTAACATACTTAACTTGTGACTCTTTTACTTGAATAATAGATAAAAACAATCCAATTTTAAATATAGTGATGAAAATGTTGTTGAAATGTACAAAATAATTTAAAATGTGGAATTTTAAATTAAACACATTTTTTCAAGAGTGTATCTCCAGTAGGGGGTGCTATGATTCTACTTGCTTTGTCCATATATGGGCGTATTCCAGTCGCAGGCAGACAGGGAAGAGGGTTCCCTGTGTTATTAATTTAATTATTTGATTGTATTCAGTGTTATTTAGCCACTGCTGAGTCACTGTGTGGATATGGTTTGTTTGATTCTGTTATTCAGGAAAATGCGTCATATGTTTTTTAAAAATTCCGTAGCATGTGAGGTAGCGAAGCTTAGTCACTGCTAAATGCCGCGTCGCAATGTATTATTTGCAATTGGCGCATAAAACACCCCCGGAGATTTTGAGCTTCTACAATTGAATAAAAGGCTAATTATATTCAAGTAAATTCAAGGTTTATTAAGGTTTTTTTTTGCGTTTTGAGACTGCGAAAAGTGCCCTACTTACAGTAAATGCACTGAACTTGAACTTATAATCGAGTAAATACGGTAAACATACACAAAGTACACACATACATACGCACACACACACACACACACACACACACACACACAACACACACACACACACAAACAGATTTTGATGGGGTTAAATTGAAGCGGTTTGGTTCCATATAAACCAAAACTGTGTGTGTGTGTGTGTGTGTGTGTGTGCAGGGCTCTTTATGAGCATCATGAGACCACCGTAAGACCCCGGCTCTCAGGGCTTTCATTATAATTAGGCCGTGACACGCAGTGAAGAAACACCGTCTGATCTATCCGTCCGTTATTGAAAAGATAAAACCCTCTTTCAACAGCAGAAGTTCAGCTCAGTCTAAAGCCGACAGCCGGGAACGTTCTCGGAGGAAATATTGTGCCGTCGTCTTGTGTTTTATTCGGCTCCGGGGACGAGAGCAAAACCAACTTGATGAAATATAAACCAGGATTCAGACGCAGCGCCGCATTAAATGCTTCAACACAGCAGATGCCATTCACTGAAGTTTGCAGTTTATTTGTGCAGCTTGTGCTTTTTATTCCCAGTGCTCAATAATGCGTGCACACACACTTTCTATCATCATTCCTATCATAGTGGGGACCCACTATTGACATACAACAAATGCCCCTCCCCCCACCCAGCAGACCACCCCCACACCCTCTACTCTAACATAAACCAAAGCTCAACTAAGTTCAGCCCTAAAATCCCATATTGACCCACATTCAAAGCTTTGGGGCTCAAATAAAAGTCCCCACAAGTGCCATTAGGGCCCCGTTTTAGTAAAAGATAAAATCTTAGCATTTGGGGGGTATTTTTTTTTTTGCGTTAAATCCCCTTTTTGACCTAAATGCATGTGCACGCACACACACAAACATTGGCACTCCAGAAAAAATAAACACTCCAAACAATGTGAGAATTTCAGATTTCAATCTCATGCAGTAATAAATGAAACAATAAAACAATCAAGTAAATGTAAAAATAAATAATAATTTAAATATAAAATAAAATAAAATGTAACAAAATAAATGCATTTATAATGATATTGAATTTAATTTAATAATACATTTGATTTAATTTAAATCTATATCTATTGAAGATATAAATTATGTATCCAACTACAACACAAACACACAATTATTTAAAAATCTAAAAAAGGGACATAGTATGTTCCAAATTAAAATGATGTTAATACACAAATTAAAAAAAAAAAAATTAAATTAAATTAAATTAAAATAAATCGTTATCAAAAAAAAAATCATGTTATTTTTATTTTTTATTATTATGTATTTTTATTATTTTATTGAGTTTAAAATACTGAAAGTGACGTCAGTGAGAAGCAAACGTGGCTCTGATTCCTCCTGAGAAACTCCAGACGCGTCTGAAGGAAGGAAGGACACGGTTCTCCATCATCTCAGCAGGACTCGGTACACGATGTGTAGCTCTGCTTCAAGAATGGCTTTGATTCTTTGGTTCTTATCCACGTTCTCTCAGCGTCACGGCCCGTGGGCCAGTGATCAGGAGAGATATTGCTCCTCTAATCTCCAGCCTGGCGTCTCCTCAAAGAGCCCAGGTTCCTCTGATCTTCCTCAAGGTGACCCCAGATTAAACACCTGCATCTCCTCACACGTCTCAGCAACTGGACAACTTGTGTCGACCATAGAAGTTTCAAATGATTTTATTTACCTCTAAATTTATTTCACCGCAGTGGGACAATTAAAGGCTTTTTCAATAATCTGTTGGTCCAAAGCACACATTCAGTGTCCTCTAATTAATTATTAAAGGCACTTTTCAATTATTTTTTTACATGTTTGCATTCATTGTTGTTTTTTTGTGAAGTACAAATTCATTGTATACGGAAATGTGGAGAGAACAAGCAAGTTCATGATTTCTATGCAAATGTGTTTGAATTTGTGCCCGAGATATGGATTCGTTTATTTTGTTCGCGCTTCGACATAATGCAAAAAAAAATAAAATGTTACTTTTATTAGGCATGGTTTATTGTAGCATGGTTTATTGTAGAATTAACAGAATTATACTCTCCAATACAGGTTTAATTTAAATTGAACTGTTTAATATAATTTGGTTTAACTTGGACCAGAAATGTCAAAAAAAAAGTAACTTTTTAAACAGTGTTTAGCTGCACACACACACATACACACACACGCCAAAATGTCCTCACTCTGTAGGTAAAAAAATGACACTAATGAGTGAGGACATTTTGGTCAGTCTGTGTGTGTGTGCTTATAAATTTGTAAGCAACCAGTGTCTGTTTTTTACCTGCAGAGTGAGGGCATTTTGACCAGTGAGTGTGTGCGTGTGTTTGTAAATTATCGAGGACCATGTCCACTTTTTACCTACAGAGTGAGGACATTTTGGTCAGTCTATAAGTGTGTGTGTAAGTTTAGAAACACCAACGTTCGTTTTTTACCTACGCAGTGAGGACATTTTGGCCAGTTTGTGTGTGTGTGCTTGTAAATTTGCGAGAACCTGTGTCACTTTTTTACCCACAGAGTGAGGACATTTTGGTCAGGATATGTGTGTGTGTGTGTGTGATTGTAAATTTGGAAGCACTAGTGCCCGTTTTCTACCTACACAGTGAGGACATTTTGGTCAGTATATGTGTGTGCTTGTATATTTAGAAGCACCAGTTTCCGTTTTTTACCTACAGAGTGAGGACATTTTGGCCAGAATGTATGTATGTGTGGTTGTGCTTGTAAATTTGCGTGGACATGTGTCAGTTTTTTACCTACAGTGTGAGGACAATTTGGCCAGTCTCTCTCTTTCTGTGTGTGTGTGTGTGTGTGTGTGTGCTTGTAAATTTAAAAGCACTAGTGTCATTTCTTTACCTACAGAGTGAGGACAATTTGGCCAGTCTCTCTCTCTCTCTCTCTCTCTCTCTCTCTCTCTCTCTCTGTGTGTGTGTGCTTGTGAATTTGGAAGCACTAGTGTCAGTTTTTTTACCTACAGAGTGAGGACATTTTTTCTCAGTCTGTATGTTTGTGTGTTTGTGCGTGTGTGTGTGTACTTGTAAATTTGCTAGGACTCATGTCAGTTTTTTACCTGCAGAGTGAGGACAATTTGGCCAGTGTGTGTGTGTGTGCTCTGGACAGCGGGTCAGGTGATCACTAGCATTATGAGTTACAGATCTTTCTAAGCTGAGGAATTTGTGTTATTTCAGCTCGAGTCGTAACGTAAAACCCGGCGTCTGGAGCTGGCAGAGAATGAAAGGATTGACCACACACTCCATCCCGACAGACACACGCCGAGCGCAGAGACGAGTGAAATGCACCGACCTGGTGTAGACGCCGTTTTTCCGGCAGAAGGAATTTTTCACAGACAGTCGGCGATTGTTGAGCTCCAGCGCGGGGAAGCGGCTCTCGTCCAGACTCACCATCTCTCCATGCGTCAGCGCGTTGCAGTTTGCGTTGTTTCCTTAGAGAAAACAGAATGATGATGATGAAGATTAATACTGAGAGGAAACTCACTCAGCCCAGTCGCACTCTTCAGAGAAACACACTGGAGCGTTACACACCGTGATGATACAGACTGAGTCACAACACACACACATGTTCTTACAACCAAATAGCCTGGAAAACAACTCAGAAACACACACACACACACACACACACACACACACACACAGAAGATGCTCACAAACATACATTAAACATTCTTATAGACACAGATAAAAAAAATCTCACAACACACACACACGAACACAACACACACACACACACACACACACACACACACACACAACACACATACATGAGAGGCTCACAAACATACATTAAACATTCTTACGCAGACACAGAATAAAAAAAATCTCACACACACACACACAGACAAAATGCTTGCATAAACGCACCACACACACACACACAACACACACACACACACACACACACACACACACACACACACCACAAACACACTCTCTCAGTCTCACAGTCAACATGCTCACACACGCATGCACAAACAAACACAAACACAGTGGACACAGACAACACACACACACACACACACACACTCTCTCTCTCTCTCTCTCTCTCTCTGTGATACACTCACACACAAACATGCACACACACAAAACCACACATGCACTAACACGTGTAAACACAAACACACAAAAACTGACACATGCACAGATGAACATGCAGACACTTTCTTTCTCAAACACACACACACACACACACACACACACACACACACACACACACACACTCTTCACTTATAATTCAACACACAGAAGTTCACGTTTTGAATGAAATGTAAAAGTGGACGAGTAACGTTGCAGAATCCCAGCGTTGAGCGTGAGATCTGTGTGTCACTAGCGTGTGTGAATGACGTGTGTGTGTGTGTGTGAAACATGAGAGCGTCTTTGTGCGCGAGAGAAAACAAGAGCTCAGTGTGTTTAACGTGTCCAGTGACCCACATGACCCGCGCTTCTGCTGAGCGCACACATGCCTCGCCGATGACGTCAACGCACACACCACGCTCCTCAGGACTCCCACAGTAAAGTACTTGAGTAGTGTGTCACTTCACTTAAGTACTTTTGGCTACTTTGTACTTGTACTCAGCAGTCCCTCCAGGATTTTACAGAATGATTTAGAGCAGTGATTCTGAACCATGTTTGGGCCTTGAGCACCACCTAGTGGGCCGCAAGAAAAATGTCAGTTCTGTGACTTTGGGCCGCAGAACCACAACGCAGCTCAAATTGACCTAAATAATGATTTGGATTGGCTGAAAAAATGCTTGTTATTGATCTGGAAAATTTAGGCCCTGAGGTCAAAAAGGTTAAGAACCCCCTATTTAAATTGTTGCGGCCCAAATTGCCAAATGTTGCAGCTTTTTCACAAAGGTGCGGGAAAAGTGGCGATTTTTTAGACTTTTCTCCACAGAATTGCGTTACCTTGTGATTTCACAAACATTTTGTTAGGACAAGAGTGTTCTGCACAACTTAGTCTGAGCATCAAAAATATAAGCAACTTTTACTTTCCACTTGACTCCTTTTGTGTTTGAGTTGTCTCTTTACTCCACTACATTTGAATTGACACTTACCGCTACTCTTTACATTGTGATTGTGCGCGACTTCTCTTCCGCGGTTAATTTCTTGAGTGAACGAGGTGATATCGCCATCTGCAGGATACTGAAGCTACTGGATGCTGTTTATCAGCACTTTTTTGCACATTGACTGACTTTTTGTTCTTTTTAATCTATTTTGTTCGGCCATTTCGAAACATTGAGGTGTTAAATTTCATTTCTATATTTAAGGAAATAAAACAAACAAACAAATAAATAAATACATAAAGAAATAAAATATTATTCACAATTCTTGGTGTTTTTATAGCCTAAATTCAGTACGAGTAAAATACTCAAGTTCTTTTAAAATTTGATACTTTATGACTTTTACTCTTAGTCATCTTGGATTTGGTGACTTGTAACTTGTAATTTTACATTAAGGTACTTTTACCCAAGTGTTGTTTTCAAGCACTCTTTACAGTACTCTACACACATAAACACACACACACACACACACACATACCGGAGTCCGATTTCTTGGCGTATTTTTTGCTTTGTCCTCTAATGATGAGGATGAAAACCAGGAGCAAGATGAAGATGAGGCCGACCAGAGCCACCACCACCAGAAACCACCACTCTTCGTAAAACGGGGCGATTTTTTGGGCTGCGAAAGAGGAAATGGCTGAATCGCAACTCATTTTTTTCAAAGTTTTTTTTGTTTGTTTTATTGACTGATGTGAACGTGGTACCCGAGATGGATGGAGACGGCTGGCTCGGAGAACCGTATCCGTAGTCGTTGACGCCGATGACGCGGAAGTCGTAGCTGACGCCGTGCTTCAGGATGTCCATGTTGAAGGTGTATGATGTCACTTCCTTGGGAATGTCTTTGATCAAGATGTCCCACAATCCTTCATCTGTGCAGAGACCGAACAGACGCGGTTTAACATGGACAGATTCGTCAATCAGTCAGAACGTCCATGAAAAGTCTAATCGATTGTGTCAAACTCGAGGCCCGCCATGTCATTTTATGTGGCCCGCGAGAGCTTAAAAGTTTTGAGTGTCTAAAAATAAATACCAAAAAATAAATTTGGAGCAATGCGTTGACCAAAACCTACATTTCCCACAATGCCTTTCGACTACAGTAGCCGCGGCAGTGTTTCCACAGTTTTATGTTACTTTTCTTCATTCACTTGAACATTTTGATCCTTCACTTATGGAGTTATGTGAGTTGACAAAATTAAGGTTTATACTTTTAAAAGATACTGATTATGATTTAGGCAACAAGCAAACATAGACTTTCTACGCAACTGCGATTGTCACTTTAAAGATTATGATAAATAGTGAGTTGTGTGAGACACCTGGCCATTTCAGGACCAGGGACAGTGGTGGCGGATGCTGCAGGATGGCCTGGTGTCTCACAGTTATTTAACATTAGAGAGTAGTTACATTTATTTTACATTACGTTTGATTACATGTAGTTACTATTATAAGTTAAAATGAGTTTGACACCCCTGGATTAGATGCTGATATACACTACGCAGTGTGCAGACAGCTAATATACACTAGTCTGTGTGCAGACAGCTCATACACACTATAGAGTGTGCGGACAGCTGATATACACTACTCAGTGAGCACTCTTGCGTGCGTTTACCTGAGGGTCTGGCTTCAATGACGTAGCGTGTGATTGGCGCTCGTCCTGGATCCCCATTGGACCAGTGGATGGTGAGGCCGGAGCCGTAGCGTGAAATGAACGGTTCACCAGGAGGGCCCGGGGCTCCTGAATTAGCAAAGGAAGAGAGAGCTATAAATCCGTCATTTGCAGACGCAACACGCGCTTTGCAACCAATTAGGAGTGTGAGTGATTTTGACCGTCAAAATCTTTCTTTTCACTATTTCAACTCGTCTATTTTTCTTGTTATGTGCAATATCTTCACGACACTATTTATTGTTAGTCACTTTCTACTTATTTGTATTATAATTATATAATATTTAATTAATATAATAATTGTAAATAATATTTCAATAATATAATAATTAATATAAAAATGTCATGCAGATGTAAATTTTTTTTTTCATTTATTTATTTATTTGTTTTTTTCCTTAATTATATTTCTCTTTTGTGTGAGCGACTGTAACCGAATTTTCACCCTGGGGATGAATAAAGTTTTCTAAATTTGAATTTTAATTATTAGTTCCGTGGATGTGGAGATTTAAAGCGCTATGTTGGTACTGCGTGCAGGAGACAGACCTTCTCCGGGTCCCGTGGTGATGTTGGCCTCCACGTCGGGGCCGTAGGTGAAGGTTCGGGCGTGGATGCGGAAGTTGTAGGTGGCTCCGTCCGCCAGGTCTTTGATCTTCAGCCACAGGGGGGCGTTACCCTTCACGTCCACCGTCACGACCTTACTGACGCCTGGGGGGGAGGGGGAGTGAAGACAGTCGACACAGGCCACTGAGGATGCTAGACAAACACACCGCCTTTAGTCCCAGAGATAACACACACACACACACACACACACACACACACACACTTTCGCCCATGAAAGTGGACAATTTAAGGTAATTATGCCAAGGTCTTTTTCTGTGTGTGTAAAAAAGTATACATAATAAAAAATATATACGGTATGTTTGTTGTTAAAAAAAAACATTATTTAAAAAAATGAAAATAAAATAAAAAAAAAAATATATATACATTTTTTATATTGTATATAATTTTTTTTTAACTTTATTTTGTCTATTTTGCACTTTCTTTTTGTATTAATTAATTAATATGTATAATTATTAAATATGGAAATGGTATTAATGTACAGTGTATAGCTATGGGTGTGGTATTTTGCTATATTCATTTAAAACTTATTATTAACTTCTTTGTATTTGTATACATATATATATATATATATATATATATATATATAGTATACAAATATACCAATATATTTGATATATAAGTTTTTTAACAGTATGTAATCTAGGCAGTAGGTGACACAAATCCTTTGTATTTGCATAAACCATAATAATAACATAGTCTCTACTATACTACTACTACTACTACTACTACTACTACTACGAATAATAATAATAATAATAATAATAATAATAATAATAGCAATATTAATAATAATTAAAAAGTACAAGCTTAATTATAAAATTATTAACAACAAATGTTTCATTCATTTGTTGAAGTGGCTGTCAGTGCAAACACAATCACACAGTTGTCACAGTTCTTTTAAAAGTAAAAATTAAATATGAATAACAATACGTTATAATAAAAAAGTACAAGCTTAATTATAAAATGAATAACGATAGAATGTTAAGGAAATTGCGCTGCATCACCGTCTGTGCGTGATCAAACACAATCAAACAAATCGTAATCCGTTCTAAAACAAAGGTGAAACTTGTCGTTCTCGCGCACGACTATCACTAGCTAATCAAACCAGTAGAACAGAGAGCGGCACTGACCATCCACGGGCACGCAGGGCTCGTAGACCAGCCGGTAGCCCTCCAGGATGCCGTTAGGAAAGGTGGGCTCACCCCACGACACGTTGACCGAGGTGGTGGTCAGCTCACTGAAGTGAATGAAACTGGGAGCACTGGGAGCTGAAAGACAGACAGACAGTTCAAATAAAGCTCAGAGACCAGGCAAACTGTCACCCGTTAAACGTTTTAATCCAGGCCACCATATTTGTAGACAATTAAAGGAAAGTCAGATATTTTTGTCAATTTTAATCCGTTATTAATCAGTTTAATTCTTTATCTTTATGAACAGATAATGCCAGTGAAATGTGTGCAATGCTCTATGTTTTATGTTTACTAAATGCCAGCAAATTACACTAGACTTATTTTGTTTTCCAATTCACAGTAAGAGTAAGGTATTTATATATAAAATAGGTTTTATTAAGGATTGCTCACTTTTTCATTTTCTGCCATTGTATCTGCACATTGTCTGATTTAATTTCAAATAAGAGATCATTTTTTATTTTTCTGTTTTAGACTGTTGTATTAAAAAAAAAATAATAATAATAATAATTCATTTTATTTATGGGCGCCTTTCAGCACACAAGGACACCGTACAACAACACAAAAATAATACACAAACAATGCTCAAAGCTTAAACAGACAAAGCCACACGGCAAGACTAGATAGAAAAAAAAAGAGTGTGAGATGAAAAAAAGAGAAAAAAGATGACGAGGGAGGCTAGTGGGGAGCGAATGCATTATGGAAAAGGTGTGTTTTGAGCTGGGATTTGAAGGTAGACAGGCTATTGCAGTTTCGTAGGTCTGGAGGAAGGGAGTTCCACAGGTGAGGAGCAGAATGGCTAAAAGCTCGGGCCTCCATAGTTTTCAGCCGGACTTTGGTGTGAGTGAGTGAAACAGAGGAGGATGACCTGAGATGACGGGAGGGGATAGTGACCTGTATCAGTGCCGAAATATACGGAGGTGCAAGATGGTGGATGGCCTTAAAAGTGAGGAGCAGGACTTTGTATTGGATGCGATAATAGATGGGGAGCCAATGAAGTTGCTTTAGAGAGGGAGTGATGTGAGAAGTGAGTGCGGACCTGGTGATGATGCGTGCTGCAGAGTCATTTGCAAAAAAGTTAGTCATTTGCAAAAAACAAATGACTAACTGGTTATTTTCCATTCTTATTCGTTGGTATTTAGGTTGAGCTACTGTATTTATTAATCACGCATCAAACTATCTCATTGCCTCAATCACTGTGTATGTGGTTTATTTAACTGTGTTGTAAAAGAAACAATATATTTTATTCATATTTTTAGTTTTATGCACATAAAAGTGCACAATCGCATCGAAATCGCAATATTTTTCAGGAAAATCGCAATTCCTGGTGTGTTTAGCGAGGCTCTGAGAGCAGACGAGGGTCTCACCAGCCTGCTGGGTTCGTCCTCGGGTGGGTGGGCTGCGGGGTCCGTCCCCAGCGGCGTTGAACGCGGCCACGCTGATCATGTAGGTGGTGTAGCCCGTCAGGTTCTTCAGCTTCACGCCGGCCTCGGGCAGGAAGAGCGTCCGCAGCTTCTCCGTCTCGTTCTTCCGCTGATACTCCCAGAAGAAAATCTACAACATCATCACAATACATCACTATTTTTGTGACGCTGCAAACACAGTATTGAGCGTCTAGGCCTCGTTACAAATCTATGAATGTTTATGTGCATTAGTATAAATTATAGATTATGCACCACTGTATAATGCTACTGTATGTTTCATAGCAGGTCAAGTCAACTTTTTTTTTTAAGTAAAAGCACTTTTTTGAAAACAGCAGACTGGCCAAAGTGCTTAACATTTAAATAACAGAGTCACATAATAAAAAGTACAATCACAATAAATAACAAAAAAAAA
>CM051500.1:2325237-2335248 GCA_028031935.1 Paedocypris micromegethes | reverse complement strand
AAAAAAAAAAAACAGATGGGCTTTCTTAGCTAGTCACTGTTTTGTTAATACTATGTGTGTCTTGGATTTAGATTTTGTAATAAGAGGAAAACAAAGACAGTCGCACCACATTTAATTCCTTGTTGTCATGTACACACATTGAAGTTGATTGTGAGTCTGATTCTAACGGACTGTGAATGACAATTTGCAAAATGTAAAAATGCTCAGCCAAACAATTTAGATATTGTAATAAAACAATGGCAATATTACACTCTTACTTTGTATAATAATAACTTAATATTTAATATTAAGGAATTAACACTTTAAGCTTTAAGTTTCCAGTGGAATTAAACTCACAACATTGCAGAAATCTAGAGATTCAAACTAAGGATAAAAGAACTTAGATGAATTAAATGAAACGTCAATTGATACATTCCTGCATAAACTATCTACTATATATAAATACACACGCACACACCCACACTAGCAACGTGATATGAAGCGAGTCTGACCTTATAACCCTGAATGTCTCCGTTCTGAGATTCCAGAGGCGGTGGATCCCACGTCACATCGAACTGCGTGGCCGTCGCCGATTGGATGGCCACGTTTTGAGGTGGAGAAGTAGGAACTGCGGAGCAGGATTCACACATGTGGGCATCTTTATCTTCATCCTCATAGTTTTCCCCCCGTAGTATTTTTGTCATCATATTTTATTTGCATTTATTTATTGTGTATTTTATTGTTTTAGTGCTGTCAAAGTTAACGCGTTAATGCATGTGATTAATTTTAAGTGCTTAATCGCGTCAATTATTTTTTTACGCCATTAATCACAGTTGCAATTTTTTTAAATTTCGGTTTTAAAAGTAAACGTGATTATTTTGGTCAGGGAAGTGCGATTAACTAGTTGCGTTTCTTATCACTGGTGATACACTTTGTTTTTTTTGTGATTACAGGGCCTTAAATTAAAATTCTGTTTAAAAAAACTTGATAAATTCAAACATACACTTGTAATACATAATTTAATCACTAGGTGGCAGCAATTAACTGCTACATTTTCCACAGCAGTGACCACTAGGGGAGCCGCTTCAAATTTTGAAAAGGTTTCAGATTTTTATAAAAAAAAACTAGTTTTTGCGGTCTAGGGGGGAGAACAGTAACATTTTTGCTCAAATTTCTAAGAGAAGGGTTGTCTGGTGGGTTGCTTGAATGTGGCATGGTAAATTTTTGTGATTGAAATTTTAACCCTTTTATTAATTACACATTGTATCTTCTGGTGATACGTTAAAAATAATGTTTAAAATTATAATACATTTTTTTATTTTTTTTTTAATAAAAATTTAATTTTTATTAGAAATGTTACGTTGAATCGAAAAAAAAAATGTTTTAAGCGTACCGTCTGAAAGCCAGCAGTAAAGGGTTAAAAAACAAATAGTTTGACAGCTCTAATTTTTATCTTTTTATTGTATCTTTTTCTCGCTTGCACCCCCCCACACCACCACCACATGTCTAGATGCTGAACAACTATTAAAATACATTTCATTGCATGTTGTAGCAAGTATAATGGGTATACGACAATTACAATTTGAACTTGACCGTCCTGGCGGACTGCTAATACTGGTTTTGCTGTACCTGCTTCTCCGACAAACACTTCCTGTGGGGAGCTGGTGGGTCCTTCACCCACGGCGTTGAAGACGCTCATTCTGATCTCATACCGTTTGTGTTTCATCAGATCTACAGAGGAACAGGAGGCAGGAAGTGTTTAATTACTCACACACAGATTGCGGAAAAAGATGCCACCTAAACCACCAGTTCAATTTTCGTATAAACAGTTTTGGGTTTTTTTGGGGTTTTGCAATGAAAAATTAATAAGGTGCCGAGCCTGCAATTATTGTCATTTAACTGCAAATATGTCGGAAATACGGGAAAATTCCAGGAAAATTCTTTAAAAAAAAGTCATATTTACTTTTTTAAGTGTATATATTTATATAATCATAATTTTATAATTTTTTAATAATTAATATTAGCGATAATTTAGCAACTTGGTCGGGAACTAAGCAAAGCTTATATTTATTTTATATATAAATAAACTTGAACTTAATATTAACATGTTTTTATTGAAAAGTGAATTTTACTCCAGTATTTACATTTATTTAAATGTGAATTTTACTCCAATGCTTCATATTGAAAATAATTATTTCATGGGACAGGTCACATTTTTTTACATTTATTTTTTATTTTCTATTATAATGTTCATTTGTTTAATACTTATTATACATATAATTGGTTGCAGTTATTGTTGTTTTGCCTTAAACGAAACAAAAATAAACTAAACTTAAAAAAAATAAATAGAACTAAACTGGACTAAACCAAACTAAAACTAAACTTATCACAAAGTAAAGTAAAGTAAAGTAAAGTAAAGTAAAGTAAACTAAACTAAACTAAACTAAACTGAACTACGGTAAACTAAACTAAACAAAACTATTGTATATAAAGCAGAGCGGCACTAGATTATTGCAAGATGAAGTTTCAATAAGTCTAAAACAAACAAGATTTTCAGTGATACAAAATTATTATGCAACATTGTGATATGAATGACAACACGTAATCGCCAACAAATGTGCCTTTAAAAAAAAAAAATCACAAATTGTCATAAATTACTGAAAATTACCAGCACAAAAAAAAGAGTCGGATTGAATCTACTTTCTGGATAATGATATACAGTAGAAAAGCCCAATCTTGGTGTGTTAATCTCTGGCGTTTGGAATGAGGATGTAAGAGAAGGTCTCAGGAGATAACCAGCAGAGCTCGCTGTGACATCATCAGCATCAGAGTCTAAACATCTGAATCACACACTTACGGTCCAGCTCGTACTGGGTCAGCGCCGGCTCGCTGAGGTTCCTGATGCTGTACGGAGCTGCAACACAGAGAATCGCAGATGTTTATTTTGTTATACATGTTTAGTGCTTTTAGGTTTGTTTACCCAAAACACTAAACAAAAACTATTAGTTTGATGAAGCTAAAATACATCAAATCAAAACAAAGCAAGCAAAAATTATAATTCTAGTAATAATAATAATCGACAAGTACGCATAACGTAATGTATTGTTGTTTATGAACATATTTGAGGTATTCATTTTATTGACTGCTACTATTAAAGCCGTAGTATGTAATTATGTATTTTATTTGAATCTATATAAATGTTAAATGCAAAATTTGAAAACGGGAAATGATTGACGATGCAATACATGAAAAGAAAACATGTTATGTTTATTTATATATTATATTTACATTCTGTTAGATATTTCAATTCTATTATATATCGACTTTCTTTCTTCACGTGAGTTGGTTTTCTATTCCTTTAAATTTCATGCACCATGTATCAAATGTTTGCTATTCATTGATTATAATTCTATTCTATTCTTTTCTATTCTATTTTATTCTGTCATAGTCTAATGAATTGAATTCTATTGATAAATGATATAATCACTCTATTCTATTCTATTCTATTCTATTCTATTCTATTCTATTCTATTCTATTCTACTCTAGTGTTATAGTGATGTATTGTATTCTATTGTTATATGATATAGTCTCTGTATTATTTTTCATTCTATTGTACTCTATTCTATTCTACTGTTTTCTGTTAGTCTAATGCAGGGGTCGGGAACCTATGACTCGCGAGTCATATACGGCTCTTCTGGTGACTGCATATGGCTCTTAGACAAATCTTTAAAAATAAATAATAACGTAAAGCATTTAAAACGTTCGCCGGTATTTCAATTCATTAATTTCCTGGTTGCCGGCCATAGAGCCAATCACAGCTTTCCTCCAGACAACACCATGTTTTCTATTGGATAATGCGTAAAGTTGTCGTGACGTCAGGACGTTAACTTCCCTGCCCTTCTTTTAATATTCATTAGTTCGCTACCTAATAGCGGAAACCTTTGCGTTCCAGTCGTGCGTGTGCGCGCGGTACTTGCGTGTCGCTGTACACGGGGTTTTGCGTGTGTCGCGTGTGTTCGCTAGACGTATTTCTTTGGCAGTTTTCCAAGCCGCGTGTTTGTGTGAGATGAGTTAATTGCTTAGCATGGGGTAAAATAAGTTAAAAGTTGTAAAATAAATTCAAGTTTAAATGGAGGCCCTCCCGATGTTAAATATATTTTATTTGTGTTTGATTTATTGGAAATGTATTTGTATATGTCTGAGTTTATTTGACCCGGGGTCCTGAAAGAGTGAAACAACTGATGTGCAGCGTGTTTCTGGTCGTGACGCACGTTTGTTTTGTCAGAGTTAGAAGTTGAAAACGAGAATGTATAATAACAGCATTATCAAAACCAGTTGAAAGTCCAGCATTTCATATTGGTTTTACAAATATGCATAGATATACTTGTATTTAGTTTTAAACAGGTACGGCTTTTTTGGATTTCATTTTTACCAATATGCCGTCTTTATGGCTCTCTGAGCAAAAAAGGTTCCCGACCCCTGGTCTAATGTATTGTATTCTACTGTATTCTATTGTATTCTATTATATTTTATTTTATTCTAATCTATTCTATTCTATTCTAGTGCTTTCTGTTATAGTCTAATGTATTGTATTTGTTTAATGACATGGTCTCTCTATTGAGTTTTGTTCTATTCTATTGTATTCTATGTTTTCCTTCTTTACATTTTTGTTTCTGCTTGTCTTTACTTTACAGTCATTTAGTAGACACTTTTATCCAAAGCGACTTACGTGTTATTACAATAGTTACCAATCTACAACTTTTTGCTTGCCGTGGGTCTAAAGATGTTTCACACTTTGACAAAATTCCCAGGCATTCTATAAAAAACGTGTGTGTGTGTTTGCCTGCACGTATATCTTAAACAAAGCAACAAAAAAAAAGAGTAAAGAAAAAAAATCATCGAACAAATGTTGCGTCTTGGCGCTCACCGGTGAGTTCTGCCCATCCAGCCGAGGCGCCGTTGATGGTTTGTACGCTGTAGCTCCGCAGCCGATCATAAAGCAGCTCACGGTAACGGATCCGGAAGCCCAGCAGAATCCCGTTAATCTTCTCCTCGGGTGGAGGCTGACCAACACACCACAGCAAGAAGTTCAAGTTCAAGTTCAAGTTCTGAGCATTTGCAAGGCGCTCACAGACACAAAGACACAAAGGCGTGTCTCAAAGCGCACTCAAAAATTATTTTTCTGAAGTCTGACGAGCGCAGAATTCCCTTTTCATAAAGCTTGTATGAAGAGCTGCCGTTTACTCGTCTCTTTCCAGCCGAGCGGATAAAGACACGAAGCGAAGGCCTGAGGCTGTTCCACTCGGCTCAGTGAAAGTTTAACACAGGGAAACATACAATGACCCTCGGCTCCTTTATTACGCGCGATTACGCACGATTAATCGTTAAAAAAAATCACGATTTTGATTCTACCCCTTCACAATCCTAACGATTTTTAGCCACCTGCGCTAATTACCTGCACTAGAACAGTGGAATCGAGTGGCAGTCGAGTTTAAAAAAACTAAAACAAACGGGGAGAATGAGTGAGGAAACACGGTAAAGTAAATGTGATACCATTTCCCACATTTTACTACTTGAAAAAGAACTTTATTCTGATGTGTGTGTGTGTGTGTTTTCTGTGGTTTTTTACTCGGCAAACCACACACAGCAAACATCTATAGTTGAGGACAAAATTATTAGCCCCGCCCACAAAAAAATCATGGTTTGAAAAGTATTTCAAAAGTGCTTTTAAACAGAGCTAATCATTGTGTCCTCAACTGTACATAATACTGCACCTTGGGATGTTTGTTTTTTTTTAAGTTTAATGGTGATTTTGTTTTCTTTACAATACTTTTACTTTACATTATATGTTTCATTCAATTTATTTAAATTAGAAGCATTATAAGTAATATGTGTTATTATATTACGTTTTGACAACCCGATTGTCAGGGTTGAATATTTAAAATAAAATCAAATAAAAAAAATCGAGAACAAATCGTTAAAGGACTCGTGATCTTTATTCTAAGCAAAACAAATGGTGATTCTCATTTTATCATTTTTTGACGATGGAGTGATGTCTTACCTGCCAGGAGATCAGCACGGAGGTGGTGGTGTGAGGCGTGACGGTGAGGATGGACGGAGACTCGTCTGGAGCTGGAGACAGACACAAGGACAGAGGATCAGCAGGTAGGTTCTCCAGCACTGCTCTGCTCAACGCTTACAGACCGACTTCCTGCATGACAATGACATCATGACTAGTAATGACATCACAACTCTATCAATGACATCACGACTTTATAAACGACATCACGCCTCTAGCATTGGCATTTAGACTCTAGCAATGACATCACAACTCTATCAATGACATCACAACTTTATAAATGACATTACGCCTCTAGCAATGACATCACAACTCTAGAAATGACATCACAACTAGCTCAATGACATCACACCTCTAGCTTTGACATCTAGACTAGCATTGACATCATGACTCTAGCAATGACATCTAGACTCTAGCAATGACATCACACCTCTAGCATTGACATCTAGACTCTAGCAATGACATCACGACTAGAAATTACATCACAAGTCTAGCAATGACATCACAACTAGCAAAATATATTATGACTCTACCAATGGCATCACAACTCAAGCAATGACATCACACAACTCTAGCAATGACATCACTACTCCAGAAATTAAATCACGACTAGATCAATGACATCACGCCTCGAGCAATGACATCATGACTCTAACAATGACATCACAGCTATATCAATGACATCATGCCTCTAGTAATGACATCACAACTCAAGCAGTGACATCACACAACTCTAGCATCGACATCACAACTCTAGAAATGACATCACTCCTCGAGCAATGACATCATGACTCTAGCAATGACATCACAACTCTAGCAATGACATCACAACTCTAGCAAAATACATAACGCCTCTAGCAATGACATCACAACTCTATCATTGACATCTAGACTCTAACAATGACATCATGACTCTAGAAATGACGTCACGGCTATATCAATGACATCACGCCTCTAGTAATGACATCACAACTCTAGACATTACATCACGCCTCGAGCAATGACATGACTACTCTAGCAATGACATCACAACTCTAGCAAAATACATAACGCCTCTAGCAATGACATCACAACTCTAGCATTGACATCAAGACTCTAACAATGGCATCACAACTCTAGAAATGCCATCAGAATATGTGTGTGTGTCACAATATAAACATCCCACATACTGAAAGTCGCCTCTATTATATCCTGCTAAATTTACCTCCAACCTTTCATTAAACACCTGACGCTGATTTCTCTATCGATTCTAGACGGCTTCATTACCTCAACACCAACCAGTGAAGGACACGGAACAACCAGCAGAGCGGAATCATGTGCCCGGGTAGAAGCCAGTGAGACGTTCAGTATATTCACTAAACAAACGGTCAGTACAAGCCCTAAGACACTTTAACCCTCTTAATGTTTGGCTCAAAATGACCCATTTAAAGTTTAAAAATATTTTGTAAATACTTAAAAGTGTTTTCTTCACTTTGAAACTTCTCCTGCTTGGCTTATGTGGTGTAATTATCATGTAAAAAAATGTATGATTCAGTTGACACATTTGTAATTCCACTATGTTACAAAGAAACAGTTTGGGTCAAATTGACTTGTGTTAGAAGTTTAGAAATCATTAAAAAAAATACTTTAAAGTATACTTTCACTTTGCAATTTTCCCTTCATGTCTTGGAAAAAATGTCTTTAAAAAAATGTTTCAGTTGACATATGTGTAACGCCCGCTACATTTTTGTTACAAAGTAATGTTTGTATCAATTTGACCCTTCAGACAAAATAGAAGCTAAAAAGAGTCAGAAAGATCAAATACTATTTGAATCTTTGCAACAATGAGACACAAGACACACTCTCTCATACACTGTTTTGGGGAACTTTATGGTTTCCGACACTTATATGCATAATAAAAGTCCCCTGTTCAATTCGCCCGGCGAACATTATGGAAGTTCCTCTGAAACAGAGCTAAATATCCTAGAACTCTACAAACCACCATCGTGATTGGCTCGTGTCAATGAGCAGAAGATACAGGCTGAAGATGTCTGACCGTCCTGCAGTGTGGTGATGGCTTCGCTCTCCTCGCTGTAGTCGCTGTCTCCGATGTCGTTGGTGGCCTTTACTCGGAACTGATAGGAGGTGAAGGGCTTCAGTCTGAAACACACACACACACACACACACACACACACACACACACACACACTGTTCAGGGTCACAGCATGAGGGTGAACAGGAGCTCAGACTCAAAAGCAATGGATGCCTCTTCTTCACTTGTGACCAGAAACAAAACACAGAAGCCTTAAATAATGATGCAATAATGAAACAATAATCAAACCCAATCCAGAACACAGGGGATCGAACTTAGAACAAATAAATATAATAATAATAACTTAAATTTCTAGCGCCTTTCTGGACACTCAAGGACGCTTTACAAAACAGAAATAACTAGAAGACATATACAGTAATCAGGAAAAATTGAAGAACATTTAGAGTGAATATGCCAGTTTGAACAAGTGGGTTTTGAAAAATGCCATGAAAGCGGTTGCCATAAAGCAACAATCAAACACTTAAACAATCCAAAACACAGGTTGTAAGGTCTAGACGACTCTTAGCCTCAGTTCTTCCCAGTGAATTAAGGATTTCAACCTTGGAGAGACAGTCATGAAAAAAATGGTCTCAACATTTTTTTTTTCTTTGTATTGTAAATTATTGGACATTTTCTGCCTAAAAATGAAAAAAAAAAAAAATTCCAAAAAAAGCTTTGTTGTTCGTCCACTGTAACCATGCAACTGCATTAGAAGCCAGAGGGGTAGGTATTCACTGGAAATTCCACCAACCAGTCTGACACCGCCATCAAGTGCTAGATAAATGCATTACACTTTCATCTTGTGTGTGAATCCGTTTTTGGAGTTTTAAATAATAATTTAATTGGTTAAATGATCACAACAATTTTGTTGCACAGATGCAACATTTTCTCTCCAAGGGTTAGACACGAGACAATTTCTTCAGGTTTCAAACAAGAGTGGCGGTCAATCTCTTCAGCGTGCTTCTTCTTCTCAGCTTCCTGACCAACTCACTCCTCACTACATCACACTTCACACTCACACTCTGCTTTACTCTTCCGTTTCAAACCAAATAAGGAATAAGGCCTTCACTTGACCAATCAGATTACTGAAGAGAGTGTCTTTCCAAATCAGCATGAGGTCTGAAACGCTGGTTTTACAATTGGCCTTATCAGTTCGCACTCAAAGACATCAACACATCAAAGACGTGAGGCAAAGACAATGAAACACAAGAGTGAGAACAGTCCCATTTGGATAATTTCCAATTGGATAATAATTTCCTAATTTCCAATTTCCAATTCATGAAATGAACTTAAATGTCAATCCAAAATCATAACCCTAACACAGGTGACCAGGCTGAAACAGACAATGACCAACAGGAAGTGTCCAGTGCAAGAAACATTCCAACACAAAAGTCCAGAAAACTAATAAATAAAAGTACGTCCGCTGGCAAAAACCACTGCCAACGTAGATCTTGACACACACACACACACACACGGGTCTTGAGCGAGATGACCGACCTGTCCACGACGTAGGAGCTGGACTCGTGGCTGACGGAGGCGGAGTGGACCGTCCAGTTCTTCTGAGGTAACTCTCGCACCTGGACCGTGTAGTAGCGGACCGGAGACAAGCCGTCGCTGCCCGGTTCCCACGACAACAACACGCTCCGAGCCTGGACCTGCTCCTGAGGGACCGCCGGACGACTGGTGGGCTGAGGGCGAGCTGGAACACACACACACACACACTCTCTAAAACCAGATTTCTGATGAGTGCTAGTCCTCAGCCATTTACTACAGGATCATTTACATCAATTAGACTACAGCGCACACATCCTACTTTTTGAGGGCGAGCTGGAGCAACACACACACACACACACACACACACACACACACACACACACACAC
>CM051500.1:2299589-2325230 GCA_028031935.1 Paedocypris micromegethes | reverse complement strand
ACACACACACACACACAAGGGGTGAAGTGTGAAGTGCAGGTATTTTTTAGAATGCCTGGGAATTTAAGCAAAGTGTGAAACGTCTTTAGACCCGTCGGAAAGCAAAAAGGTGTTGATTTGTAACTAATGTTGTAATGACATGAAACTAATGTTGTAATGACATGAAAGTGGCTTTGGATAAACGTGTCTGGATACTTTGGTACTTTGGAAAGCAATAGATAAGACAGAAAGAGAAGAGAGAAATAGATAATAAGAGAATACATAAAGAGTGGTACTTTGGATAAATGACTGTAAAGTAAAGACAACGTAAAGAAGAAAAACATAGAATACAATAGATTAGAGCAAAACTCAATAGAGAGACTATATCATATAACAATAAAATACAGACAAGATAAACAGATGAAGATAAGAGAGACAGAGCAAGTGAGTGAGAAAAAAAGAGACAAAGAGGAAAGAGAGAAAAAAAATGAGAGAAAGCGAGAGATAAGACAGAAAGAAAAGAAAGGGAGAAGAGAGAGAGAATACATAGAGAGAGTGTGTGAGAGAGAAGACAGACAGAGAGATAGAGATGGAGGAGAGAGAGAAAGAGAGAGGGACTGAGAGAGAGAGAGAGAGAGAGAGAGAGAGAATACATATAGAAATATAAAGAGAGAGATAAGGCGAAAGATAAAAAGACGAAGAGAAGAGAGACAGAGCAAGTGAGTGAGAAAAAAAGAGAGAAAGAGGAAAGAAAAAGAGAAAAAACAAAGAGGGAAAGTGAGAGATAAGACAGATAGAAAAGACATGGAGAAGAGAGAGAGAAAGCAAGAGAAAGAAAGAGAGAAAAACAGAGAGAATAAAGAGATAAATAGGAAAACGAGAGAATACAGAGAAAGCGATAGATAAGACAGAAAGAGAAGACAGACAGAATAAGAGAGAAAGAGAAAAAAGCGAGAGAGAATATATATAGTGTATGTGTGTGTGTGTGTGAGAGAGAAGACAGACAGACAGAGAAAAGGAACAAAGGAAGAGAGAGAAGTAAGAGTAAATACATTAACATTCTCTCCGCTCCGCCGCCGCTAAACTCTGCATGAGGTTATGGATAATTCACGACTCTGAGTTTACATTATATAACCAGGTCCTGTGGAGTGTTTGGAGCAGTGATGTGAATACACAAGCTGTAGATCACGAGGAGTGTGTGTGTGTGTACGTCTGGCCATCAGCTTAAGCCACTGCGCTGGAACAGATCCCGATGTTTGGGACTCGCTCTTGGTCGACCGTGAAGGTCAAAGGTCAGAGTTCGGTGAAAATTCAAGTTCACATGACGCTTCACTGGGACGTTTGCTTTGATCTAGTGTTGGTGATGATGATGATGATGAGAATGATGATGATCAGTGTTGTGCAAGTTTCTTCGAAATTTAACACATTATGTAATCACTGTTTGTAAAAAGCAAAGCATCATGAGTTAGACATTACTATATACTTTTGATTTTGAGAGAGAGAGAGAGAGAGAGAGAGAGAGGGGAAGAGAGAGAAGACAGAGAGATTCTTTAAATAGACAGAATACATAAAAAGAGGAAGTGAGAGACAGAAAGATAAACAGACAAAGAGAAGAGAGAGAAAGCAAGAGTGAGAAAAAAAGACAAAGAAGAAAAAGAAAGAAAGAGAGCAGACAGAGAGAGAACGATAGAGACAGAATACATAGAGAGAGAAGGAGAGAAAAGACAGAGAGATTCTTTAGAGAGACAGAATACATAGAGAGAGAAAGAAATAGGAGAAAGAGAGACTGATTATTTAGAGAGACATAATACACAGAGAAAGAGAAACAGACAAAGAGAAGAGAGAAAAGCAAGAGTTCGAAAAAACAGAGACAAAGAGGAAAGAAACCACAAACATAACAACAGAAGTAGAAATTACCATCCTAAATAAAACAACAAAATGTACCTTTCACTTGTATTTTATTTTACACCCAGTAGGAGGCGCTGTTAAGTAGCCTAATTTTTCAGTATAAGAACATCTTGCCAATGTACTTTTGCCTGCCATGTTTATTAAATTTGCCGCGCCAGTGCAGCGCAGTTACGGCCAAGCAGGCGGAGCCAATAGCTCAGAGCGGCGTTACAAAATACAACACTCCTCCAGCCTAGGACCAGTGATATACTATTCGTATCAAAATTCGTGTCTATTCGCATCAAAATGTTCGATTTATTGTCTTGGGGTGAAAAGTTTGACGTTACGCAAGCTTTACGTAAGTGAGTAATATATTCATGAAATTACAATCAGTGATATGTTTCACGCATGGTGGTGGCAAACACGTTAAATTTTGATACCAATAAATATACCGTATTTACTCGACTATAAGTCTATAACTCTTTGGGCTCAGCTCTCGTAAAGGAGCGGCTCTACTGACTCCAGTCTCTCTTTGGCGAGAGGCTTCAGAAATAAACGAGTAAGTAGTATTTACATAGAAAGGAGTATTTATTCCCAAAGCACGAGTCAGCATCCGGGAGAACTCAGACCTGTTTGCATTTTCTGCAAGTTTCTCTTTCTCTTAAAGGGGCAGGGCACTTTTCCCACAATTCTTTAAAATTATAATGCAGCCATACCAATAACAAACTAAACCTTAAGCATAAATCAACAATAACGTAAATAGATTAAAACCTATGTAAACAAACAGAGTTACTTGATTTTTAGGTTTCCTTTACCACCAAGAATGTCTGAATAGTTTTATTATTTCTATAGGATTAAAGAGCGACTGAACAGGTGTTCTATCATTTTTTTCCGGTGCCGCTTTAGTATCCCGATGGGCCACAAAAAAACAGAATTGGGTCTAAACAGAATACCACAATCTCACAGCTGAACTTATAAGCGAGTAAATACGGTAATCTATACTATAAATATATATCTATAAAAAAATATAAACTACCGTATTTACTCGCTTATAAGTCGATCCGTTTATAAGTCGACCCCCCCTACTTCAGCTGTGAGATTGTGGTATTTTGTTTAGACCCCCTTATAAGACGGGAGAAAGAAATGAGAGAAAAGTGAAAAGATAGAAATGAGTAGAAACCCAATTTTGTGTTTCATATAAAGTCAATTCCGGTTATTTGGGACTCACGGCCCGATGATGGCATGATGATGATGTGATGAAGCTCATTACCTCTCTTCTCAGTGGTGACCACCAGAGCCTCGGCGGCCTCGCCCCAGCCCTTGCGTGTCTGCGCTCGGATGCGGAACACGTAGATGGATTCGGGTCTCAGTCCGGTGACCGTGTACTGACGAGCGCTGGAGTTTAAAACGTCAAACGTGGCCGTGTTGCTATTGGTGGAGTTCAGGCGGTACGTGATCTGATAGGCTGAAGAGGCAAACAGAGAAGTCATTCAGACATATTTAGAACGTTCAACAAAACGCAACAATTCAATTCCACTTCTGTTTAGTGTTTGGTCCATAATCCATAAATAGACATTCCGTCCCGCAAACAGTTTGACACAAAATTGACCAAAAGAAAGGAATAGGCGGAAGCATCGCTTATATCTTCTTACATCTTTTTAAATTCCACTGAATCAGCTTTACAACCAACAGAAGAAATAACAGAGACAACGACAACAAAACACAGATCAGGCATATCAGGAATACAACTCTCTTTTTTTCCCCCTTTGTTTTTGTTCCTTTTTTTCTTTTTTTTTATAATGATTTTAATTTTCAAAATAAGTACTTTTTTTAATTCATCACTCAATCCTAGAGAGCATCTGTTGTCTTTTTCATAATTACACCACTATTTATTAAAGAGAGAGAGAGAGAGAGAGAGAGAGAGAGAGAGAGAGAGTTTTGTTAAAATATTCAAGTTCACATTCTTGCTTTTATTGGCATTGATGTGGGTATAAATGCACACAAGTGAAAAAATGGAAGAGACATAAGACTATATTTCATAAATTCCAGGCGGTACTGAAATACTGCTAATGCTTCTGTAAGAGTTTGTGATTGATTGCCTTCATAGAGTCAATATTCAAGAACAGACTAAATATAATGACCTAATATAATGCCATTGGGCTGAGAAGGCGGCTGCCAGATGAGTCTGACTGAGGTGATCCGGACCTCAGGGAACAAAATCACAACCGGAGGTCCAGGAACTGCAGGAAACAAAAAGAAAAGAAAGAAAAAACAATTTAATGCAGCTACACATTTAATGGTGAATTTTTGAACTTTGAGAATTTTGTAGAATATTTCTCATTTATGGGAAAAATAAAATTATTTCTATCTATCTATCTATCTATCTATCTATCTATCTATCTATCTATCTATCTATCTATCTATCCATCCATCCATCCATCCATCCATCCATCCATCCATCCATCCATCCATCCATCCATCCATCCATCCATCCATCCATCCATCTTACTGTCTGTCTTTCTATCTATCTATCCATACATCCATCTATTCATCTATAGAGGTAGTAGGTAGTAGGCACCCTGCCTACCTACTACCTACCTTCCTACCTATAACCATAAAAACTCCTATTAAAATCTAATAAATTTTTGTCACGCAGTGGTTAGCGCTGTCGCCTCACAGCAAGATGGTTCCGTTTGACACTTGAGGTGTGAGTTCAAGGCCGGCCGGGGCCGTTCTGTGTGGAGTTTGCATGTTCTCCCCGTGCTTGCGTGGGTTTCATCCGGGTTCTCCGGTTTCCCCCACAGTCCAAAAAACATGCGCTTCAGGCTAATTGGAATTGGAAAATTGACCACATAGGTATGAGTGAGTGTGTGAAGTGTGTCCCCGCGACCCTGTAAAGGATGAAGCGGTAGAAGATGACTGACTGATGACATTTTTGTCAGCATCATTGATAACTCAAGGTAGCACTTAATGTAAGTTTCCAAAATGTATAATACTCAATACGTACTTTTATTTAACAAAACAAACAAACAAACAAACAAACAAACAAACAAAACAATCTCTACTCATGTAATTTTCCTCAACTTGAAATAATGCCAAAAAGTGTTAAAATAAATAAAAAAAACAAACTTAAAAAAAAAACTGCTTATACAGAGCACACACACTCACACACACACACTTGGCTGTGGCAGAGAAAGTAAGTTAAAAAAGTCAGTCATAAAACACACATTTGCATAACCGTGATAAAAAAAAGTCATGATGGGTGATGAAGACACCCACTGGTCCCCACAAGTGCCCTACTGTGGGAGTAAAACCTAAAACGTCTACACACACGCGCTCACAAGCCACACCCACCGTCATCAAGCGTGCGCTCAAGAATGGGGGGCGTGCTGGGGCGACCGTCTCCGATGCGGGTGAAGGCCAGGACCTGGATCTCGTACAGCACATACTTCCCCAGGCCGCTCAGCTGGGCACTATGACTGGCATTTCCCTCCACCAGCCAGAACTGAAGAGGAGAGTCCGAATCCTTCTCCTTATAGGCCACCTGAGTCACAGACCAAGTTACGGAAACAATCCACCCTATCACATTTAATATTTAACAGTCACGTTTAATTTCACAACCTTGTAGCCCAAAATGAGTCCGTTTCTATCCGGCTCTGGAACTTCAAACCAGCGGACCAGAACGCTGCTGGAGGTGGTGGCAAACGCAGAGACGTTTGTGGGGCCACAAGAAGGAACTGTTTGGGGAAAAAAAAAAAAAAATATATATATATATATATATATATAGATATACCGTAAAACCTCTAATAGAACGCCACCTCTAGACGGAATAGTTGAAAAATAGACCAGCGCCTCCAATAGACCGCCACCCCTTTATATGCATACATTTATTTTTATTTTAATGTATGTGTGTAAAACCATCTCACACCATGTCATATAATCTGTTATATATAAATTGTGAAAGTTGTAATGAAATGTAATCAGCATTGTAAACAGCGTCTGCTAAATGACTGTAAAGTAAAGTAAAGTAGATTATAGTATATAATATAAGTTGCCCCATTGAGCTCTAACAGTGCTACCATTACTTTAACATTCGATTAAAATTAAATTAGTAATGGTAAATATTATCTCTAAATGTAGTAGAGTGTATTTCCAGTAGAGGGTGCTATGATTCTTGCTATGTCCATAAAAGGGCGTATTCCAGCTTTTACGATTGCAGACAGACAGAGAAGAGAGTTCCATGTGTTATTTTATTTAGTTTACCGTAAAACTTCTAAAAGATACGCACCTCTAATAGAAGGCCACCCTGACGGAAGTTGAAAAATGCCATGGCCTTCTACTACAAGTTTTACAGTAGATTAAGAACTTCCAGTGCTATTTAGCCAATGCTAGATGTCGCTGCGTGGATAAGGTTTCTTTATTTTAGTTATTTCAGGTAATTTGTACACCGTATTTCCGCAAATATAAGCACCCCCTAAATTTTTCAGGCACAAAATAACAGTTAAATAAAAAGAAAAAAAGGGCGCATTCGTATTTGAAATTGACGATTATAAGCACCCTCCAAGTTTTTAAAATTCAAAACAAAGGGCGCATTTATTCACATAAATACTGTATTTAAAATTCAAGTGCGAGTGAGGTACCGTAGCTTAGCCATTGCTAAGTGTTACGTCCTGGCTAATGTTTTTTTTTTTATTTCGATTATGAATCGATAAAAGCATATACGGACTTCTGCCTCCGGAACCATTATTTAAAGAATGAAAGGAGGACACAACAGAGAGGCGCATCGCTGCATAAAGACGAAATATTTGTGATTGCTCTCCACTTGATATATGGACGCTTATATACTTGAATTCTACGCATTAAAGAACCCTTCTAAAATTTGAAAATGGGGTGATTATTTTCCACATTATTATACTCTTCTGCCCTCATGTATCCGTCTCTGTGACTCTCTTACCAGACTCCCGCGTCCGTCCCCGCACCGGCTGACTCCAGGGCCCCGCTCCGATGCCGTTGATGGCCTGGACTCTGACCTCATACTCGGTCCACTCCTCCAGGTCCTCGATGGTGAACTCTCTCTCCAGCCGGTCAGCGATGATGTGCAGCAGGGCTCGGGCCTGCGACCCCGTCCGGCTGTACTGCACACGGTATCCCACCGAATCGGGGTTGCCGTTGTACTCCCACTCGGGAAGGGGCTGTAGAGGAGAACAGCTGGTGGATGGTGGACTTTAATGGCATGGCTATAGCACCCAGAGCTGAACCCACCACCCAGCGGAGCCACAGGCTGGTCTCGCTGGCCGTCCGCAGGGTGACGTTGACGGGAGCCATGTCGGGAGGCGCCTGCAGGGTCTGGATCTTTCTGGAAGGTTGGCTGGGAGGACTCGTGCCCACTATGTTCACCTGACGCATACGGAACCTAAAAAGGAGGAATCAAGGACTCAATGTCAATCAAGGAATCGTTGACATTGAAATCAAGGACTCAGTGTCAATGAATAGAGACTTGAGCTTCATTAGAGTGAAGAAAAGTAAAAAAAAATCTAATCAAATTCAAAATTCTAACTTTATTTGTCACATACACAATTATTTTTGCAACAACGTGAAGTGAAATGTAGTGCTGTCAAATATTAGGGCTGTCAAAGTTAACGCGTTAACGCACACGATTCATTTCTAAAGTTATTTTGCATTCATTATTTTTAACGCGTTGACGGAGTTCCCCATCAACTGTAAAGAACTTGCTCGTCGGTATTCTCGGTCGGATCAAGTCTCTGTTCAAAAAGCCGCCGTTCTTTGTCAGTGTAATTATTCCTCGCTGTCAAAGCATCTGAAGCGCTTCTTCGCCAGTAAAAAACGCAGTAAGTGCAGTGGAATCAAAAACTAGTCACTTCAAACCTTCAATTGATGTATAACACTTATCAATATGTAAGACCAAATTGAGTACTTTTAGTCTGTTTAACTTGAAAAAAGAAAAAAAGTCTAACTTGAAAAGAGAGAAAGTCCAACTTGAAAAAAGTGTAACTGGACCTCGGAGGGTTAAAAAACAAAGAAAACATATTGAAAAATTGAACAGAAAGTCTGCTAAACTATACTGCAGTATTTAAACGAATGTTTATTTAGTGTTGAGTTTATATTAACTTACATATTACACCTTAATATCCGAAATTACAAGCGTCAGTCATTTAACTGCAATTTATCGCGATTAATTCGGTTAGGGAAGTGCGATTAACTAGTTAAAAAATCAAATGTTTGACAGCCCTAATAAATAGTAAAAAAGGACGATTTGTTTTGGAATTGAAGCACAAGCGTTGCTAATTTGTGGAGGGTTCTGTGTATGTGTGCCTTCTACGGTCAGAGGTTAAAGGTACGAGTGGAGGGGACTCTTATTATGACAGCATCAGTGCTTCTCAAGGTCTTTGCAAGTTTTGGTGTTTTTCGCGTCGCTGGTTTTCTCTAGTCACGTTCACCTATAGTCGCGTCTTACTCTAGTCAAACATACGGTTTAGTTTCTAGTTTTGATTTTTTTCCATGATGAAGCTATTCTTTTGCTCAGAAGATGAATGGATGTTCTGTTTGAAAAAAAAAAAAAAAGCTTATAAATATAGTTTCACCCAAGCAAATGGGTCTGACCTCTGTGTTTTTAAAATAAAGAAATACTAATAAAGAATATTTCAAAAATATTATTAAAAAAACAAAAAAAAGTCATTTTTTTCATTTAGTGGACATCTTTATGCCAAGACTTCGGATAAAAAAAAAAAAAGAAATTACCAGTGAAGGTGAAACAACTTTTCAAAATCAAGTCCAGTTTTATGCCGATATTAAAAGCACCAGCTCTACGTACAGGCCTACAGGTAAGTGAGTAAATGAGTTACGTGCGGTACCTGTAGAATGTGTAGGGGTTAAGCCCCGTGACCTCTAGAGAGCGAGCGTCAGGTTCACTGGCCACCTGGTGGACCATCACCCAGTCTTCATTCTCACCCACAACTCCAACCTGAGAGAACAAGACACACAATTCAGCTCACAGGGAGGAGAGAAGAAGACAGGGATGAAACTAAGTACAACAGAACACATTGGAGAAGACGAAGAAACATGACAAAAAGAACCAGAGCCAGATGGGAAAAAAAAAATCATAAATATGAAGAAGAAGATGAATAAAAACGAAGAGAAAGAAATCAAAAGAAGTATAAATGAATGCCATGTAAATGGTGTAAAGTATTGTGTAAGTATTGTGTAGTGTAATGTAAAGTGCTTGGTGTTTTTTGGGCCTAAATTTAGTACTAATCAAATATTTAAGCAACTTTAAAATTGTATACTTTACAACCTTTACTCAAGTCTTCTTGGAATTGGTGACTTGTAACGGAGTCATTTTTACAGTAAGGTATTCGTACTTTCACTCAAGTATTTTTTTCAGCTACTCTTTGCTTTTGCATAAGCTAAAAAAAAAGTAATGCGCAGAAGGACGAGACTGTCTCTCTGATGAATATGTGTCGTACTCGTACTTGAGCTTCAACCTGCCAGCGAGATATGGAGGTCTTGCCATCATAGCCAGGCTTGAACTGCAGAGTTACTGAGCGAGGACCAATGTTGGAGATTGCCAGGTTTGTTGGAGGACCCGGAAGTTCTGAGAAGAGAAAAGGAGAGGTACGGCATTTCATCACTTCACAGAATTCCAATCCGAAAAAATGGAAAGTCAAATAAATAATTCATAAAAATGACGTTATGGCGCCCCCTCTTGAGAGAACACTGTAAGTGCACGAGCACATTTTATGTGGAAAAATCAACAAACAAACGAAACAAAAACATTGCACATGTCAGGAGAGTAAGTTAGTTAAGATTTTAGTTTTCTCCTTACTAGTTTTAAACTTTGATAGCTGTTAACTAAACACTATTGATTTCCCGAGATGTTTTAATCATATTAGTGCCAGAAATATCAAACAAACCTGTCTAAGAAACGACTGAACATTTTTCACATTTACGTTTTGTTTTGAATTTGCTTGCAATCTTCACATTTTGTTTGAAACTTTTTAGTGAACATTTTTTTTTAGTTTTTGTACGGATTTTTTTTAGTTTGTTTCATTTTCCACGTTAAATTCTAGTTAGCACGGAATGGTGAGGTTTTAAAACAAACATAGTGTCTATTTGTTTAGATTACCAGAAAGATTATTTAATGTCAGACACGATATAAAATAATTTTTCTGGTAAACGGAACATATTATCTTTATTTTCATTAATGATAATAGTAATAACAATAACAATAATACAATTTACTTGTGAGACGCATTACGGTACCTCTTCTGCACATACACAGTTTGATAATACTGTATTTCTGTGTATATTGTTATATATATAACATATATATATATATATATATATATATATATATATATATATATATATATATATATATATATATGTATGTTCTACTGTATCATTATGTGTAGAAACAAAAATGTCTTCATTATTCTGAACAGTTTAGCAAAATTGTGCAAAAATAACACTTTAATTAAAGATTATTGTGTACTACTATTAAAACATCTGTGAATGACACAGTGTATGCTCACTGAACTCCTCCCACACTTCCTGGTCAAGCAGCTGCCAATCACATTCTCACCAGCCAATCAGAGTAAGGCCCGCCCCCACATGAAGCTGGTGCCAGAAGTCCAAATGAGAAAACAAAACAAACATCAGAAGCGAAAAAAAAAAAAAAGTTTCAAACAAAAATGTGAAGATTGCAAGCGAAAAAAAACAAAAACAAAACAAACGTAAATATAAAGCATCTTCGTTATATTCTTGGAAATGAACAATTGATATTTTTGGCACTAATCGGATTCCATAGAATTGGCACTGTTGGCATAATAACAGAAGATGAAATATGTCGTAGGAACTTTAGGAGCTTTGGGTAATAAGGGCAGAGACTGTGACCCTTTCGGGGTTAATATATTTTAAACGACTCTATTTACATTTAAACGTGTGTGTGGAGCTTAGAAGCCTCAGACGGTCTAATGAAGCAGTAAAGGAGCGGCGGGAGTCATAACCACAGCCACGTTTCACTTTACAAGCCTCCGAGGAGCGTTTAATGGAGCAGACTCGCTGGAATCCCACTGCTGCTATTATTCCTACATTTTACTCACAATGTGTGTTTTTAGTATTCCTTCGCTTTCTACATTTGCAATCCATTTACAGCCGACTCTGCTGGTTAAAGGGAGCAGCCGCTTTATTGGGAGACATTCCAAATCATATCTCCAAAGGCAAATTTGAGCTTTATTGGGACAAAATGGTCGCGGCCCAATTAACAAGTGTATTTTTTAAGTGTATTTGTATTATATTCAGGTATACAGGTATAATATTGTGGCTTTTGTATATTATATATATATATTATATACAATATATATTATATATTGCATTGTGTATGTTTTTTTTACACTTTATTAGTTTTAATTTACATTTTTTTTGCACCAAAGTAGCACTCCTAAATTAATTTTAACGCAGTGAGAGAAAAAATATTGTGAGACAATAAAGGCAATCTTTTCTATTCTATTCTATACATTTTATATGTGTACTGTGTACAATTATTTCCAGGCACTTACCTATATTTCGTTTACTGACAGTGTAACGTGTACTTAATGCATCTTTAATGTTTAAAAGATACTGTTTATAATAATAATAATAATAATAATAATAATAATAATAATTGAATTTTTATTAGTCCCTACTGTCTATTTATTTAAAACATAACTCATTTTTACACTGAATGGCGAGATGTTCTTAATCCCCTTGTGCATTGCTAAACATTCTGTATTTTGCCTTTTCTATTTTGTTGAATGCTTTTTTAAAATTGTATTTTTTCGTAATGTTGTATTTTGTATTATATTCAGATATTTGTACTACTGAATTATTTATACTGTATTTGCTTTTTTTCCCACTGTGGATATTTTTACTTTTTTTACAATTCACGATTTACATTTTCTTTTTTGCACCATAGTATTCTACTCTATTCTATACATTTTATATGTGTACAGTGACAATAAAAATGCATTCTACTATGTTATTCTCAGACACTTATCTATTTTCCGTATCACATCCTCTATATTCATAACTTAATCCTATAATACAATATGTGTGTGTGTCTGTCTGAAAACAGTCGGCCACTAATACAGAGTGTGTGTCAGCTTCACACTCAGAGTTGTCACAACCCAGAAATGGAGTAAGCCATAAAAAATTGATGGAGGGATATTCACAATCCCCATATTGCCTTCTCCTTCATTCCCATGCCATTCCGATCCGGCCTTACCTGGTGGAACACCTGAGGAGATGGTGGAAGAGGACAGCTGACCTTGACCTTTAGAGGTCATGCCGGCCACCTCGATGGTGTAGGTGGTGAGGGCCGTCAGACCGGTCACTCTGTATTCCAGGGTCACGTTGGGCAGGTAGTGTGTGACCCGAGTGTTGGTGCGGTTATATTCCTCCCACGAGATCCTGTAGCCTGGAGAAAGAAAAGACCATTTTTATTTTTTTTTTATTGCAGGATACGTTATGAAAAAGATTGAAAAAAAGAAAGTGTTGTTATTGTCCATATGGCCACTAGGGGCAGTATTGAAATTGTGCTCTGCGTTTTGACCTTTGCTCACTTTACACTTGTATTAGCTTTTGTATTTGATTTGTTTTTATTTCTCCTGCTATGTATGTATCTTATGTACCTTTTGTATTCATATATTTTATTTTTCTTTCATACTTTTATATTTATATATTTTATTTTTTATTTAGTTTTGTTTATTTGTCCTTTACATTTGTTTATTGTATTGCATGCTGTTTTTTTTTTTTTTTTTTTTAATTGCTGCTGGACTTGGGAAATTTCGTTGTACAACATACAATGACAATAAAAGCCTCTTACTTACTTACTCTTACTTTTCTTTGTGCTTGTTACATTACTTTTCCTTTTCCACGCCCCTTGTTGACTTTACAGTGTCAATTATGTGAGACAAATTCAAATTTTTATTTGTGAATGAGTTTAATTATGCTTTTGAAACTTTTTATTTGCTTCAAGCATCTTATAATGATTTATGAGTTAAAAAAAAAAATCACCTTAATAAATCACCCTGCAAGACAAACACTCACACACTTGCGTTTAAAACTTTAACAAAGTTGTTGGGACCAGACAAAGATGAATAAAAAGAAAAAAAAAAATTATTATAGTACTTATTATAGTACTTTGATCTGAATCACTCACCAGTGAGGACACCGTTCTTTTCATTGGGTTCCCTCCAGCTGACCTTAAGAGAAGTGTCCAGAATCTCCGTGAAGCTCAGATGACCCACAGCACCAGGGGCTTTAAGCAAAACGTAAAGATTATAATGTGAAATTAGATTAGAAATGTGATTAAACAATGATCAGATGTTGTAATATAACCCACTCAGTAGGGCTGGGCGAATATGCCAAAAATAAAAAAAATCTCGATTAATTGAACATTTTAACACGATTACGATTAATGAACGATTATTTTATTTATAAGCTTTGTACTAAAACTTGGTCATGGGACTCCACACGTGGAAGTTTTCTTAACGCTAATGTGATTAAAATAAATCAACCTGGAAAACAAATTGAAGGATTTTTATAAGTTCTGAATTTCGATTTTGATTATTTTTCGATGATTATTTTTTGTTTGTTTTTTGTGTGTATTTGTGTGTATTGTATTGTATTTTGTTTTGTATTTGTGTGTATTATTTGTGTGTTTCCCTCAATGTCATCGTGTGTCACTCTGCGGGGGGAACTGAATTATTTATAATAATAGATTATTAAATAAATCACGCATAATTTAGGCTTGTTTATGTATGTATGCTTATTTACTTATTTGTAGATGTGTGCTTATTTATGTTTATATTAGGGCTGCCAAACGATTAATGTGTTTTAACGAATTAATCACACTTAACCAAATTAATTACGCTTAATCCTAATTAAATGACTGAAACTTGTAATATTGAATAATAAGGTGAAATATGTATATTACAGTTTTTCTCAAATGCTAAAACACATTTCACAAATGATCCCTGCATGTTACCCAATGTCTAAACACAACACTCGCTTCTAAAGCTACATTAACACAACTACACCTTCTCACTTCAAAACTCAAACCTTCGCACCAAAATAGCAGCTCAAGCTTTCAAAACTGTAAACACAATTCACATCACTGCACACTACAGCGAAACAACTGAAAACACAATTCTCGGTTGGTGAGAAGATTCCTTGATTTCACAACCGCCAATGCATATTCGTAGACATTTTGAAGTAATGGAAAGTTAGAAATCTTAGATTTCTGCAGAGGATTAGGCATTTCAATTTTTTAGTTTGACATGACAAGTATCTGTAGAAAATACTGCATGTACACTACTGTAACAACTCAATGGAAAAACAGAATTTATGCGCACAACAGTACTCTTGAAAACATGATCAGGGTGTGAAGTCCTTTTATTTACGTTATTCACACCACACACACACTGGGATGTCATCACTGGCCAGCTCCATTGCCATTAGGAGGTTCTCTCTAGTGTATGGTTGTCTGTTATAAACCTTCCATCTCCACAATGAGACGAACTCCACTATACGGTTCAGTAAAGGGGAGTAGGGTGGCAGACAGACGTTTAAAAAGTGGTTACTGTTGGTGGTGAACCACTCTGACTTTGTTCATTCTGATAACATAAATGGGAGTTGTGGTCCAGTGGTAGGAGACATGGATCATGTCCGAAAGGTTGTAGGTTCAAATCCCCTCTACAGCTGGTCCTGCAACCAAGTTCCACTTTGGGCAAAATGCCCTAGGTTACCCTCTGGGTTCAGCATGCTGGTGAATTGCCCTCTGATTGCCCCCCATGGCCAGGAACCTCAGTGATGGTTCTTGGCCAGTGAGGTTACAGCCTCTTTGCCTTTGTTTCGTTGAAGCCAGCCTCATCCAGGAAGAGGTCTGGCCATCGTGTCCAACTGTAACATCCTCTGTGAAAATGTGAAAGTGTACAGGTGTTCAGAACAACAGTCAATCAGGTAGTATTAGATATTAGAAGTAACGTTGACCAACGTTGACCACTGAGCCCACTAACTGTACTGTGAATATGGATGTATATACTTGTGTTGCGCAGAGTTGCGCTCCAAGGAACCCTTAGACCTGTTTCATCCGCATCTTTTGGCGCCGGAGAACTCTGTCTATTGACATCATCAATGCTCTCAACATTGACATTACGTATCGGCAATTACTTTGCTTTTTCTCTGATCTGCCGGAGTCTGATGAGGTTGTTCTCATGAACTATATCCACAACAAGGGTTTCTTGTGCCGCTGTAAATATGGCAACCCTCCCACCTCTACAGTATGTGGTATTCCAATAGACCAATAGACCAAACCAATAAACTACTTTCACAGGCTTGCAAAACTGTATTGTGACAAACAAAGCAATAGAGTACCATACATGTAGTGTTGTCTGAATGCCCTGATAATGGTGGCCACAGTCAACCTACTCAGGTTCAGCCATTGTCATGCCATGGACAATGACATGGTCAATGTTGCTCGCATCTCGTCTATAATGGCGGTGTGATGTTGTCTTGCTCTTCCTCTTGGACCTTCTCCTCTTGTTGGCCTCCTTCTGTTCCTCATTGGCCTGCATCTCTTCTTCCATGACCAGCTCTTTCCTGTGACTTGAATTTCTCTCCCCCTGACTCTGCCTTCATTCATTGTGTTTGTTTGGAATCTTCAGCAAACTTTGCACTCTGAACTTGCTTTTATACATGTAGTCACAGCATTAGCAACAAGTGTCTTCAATTTTGAGTTGTTGTGTGTAGTGAATGACGCCAGGTGTGTTCATTGTGTTCAAATATTGCTGACTGTGTCAAGCATTTTGCATCACATGAGCTTTCTTTTGAGAATATGAGCAGAGTTATTTTGCAACTTATGTTTTAGCAAGGACAAGTGTGTTTAGAGTTATGAGAACAGACATTGTGTTTTGTGAATTGTGTCTTCATGTGAAATGTGTTTATGGTAGTGGAGAATGATGGTTAGATTTGGTAAATGTGTTTAGATGACTGGTCATTTAGTTTAGGGGATTGGCTTTTGTGTTTTAGCATTTGAGAAAAACTGTAATGTCAACTCAACACAAAATAAACACTCGTGTAAAGACTGTAATATAATTCTAAAGACTTTTTGTCCGATTTGCATTATATTTTCTTTTTGAACACTCAGAGGTCGAGTCGCACTTGATAAAACACACTAAAAATACTCTGTCAATTTAGTTTGAAAGTTTGAAGTACCTTGTTTTTTAGGTTACACTCCTAATGAAAACAGAACGTTGTGTTTTTTTTATAAAAATTGAACTGAATTTCGATTTTTTTTTGATGAATCGCCCATCCCTACCTCTCAGATTGAAACTGTGTGTGTGTGTGTGTGTGTGTCACTCACTGTCCTCGTGTGTGCGCACTCGGCGTGGGGAACTGCGGGGTCCGTCTCCAGGCGTGGTGAAGCAGAGGACTGACGTGAAATAGTCGGAGAACTTCTTCAGGCCGGTGACGTGGCCGATGTGAACACTGTCCTGGAAGTTGGGCCGCACCGTCACTACCCGCATCTCATCCTCCTTTCCTGGTTCCCACGCCAACAGCTACAAAAGTGTAACACACACACACACACACACACACACACACACACTTAGTAGCGCTACACACATAATCTAGCAGTACTAAATCAAAGAGTCACTGTACTGGCTGCAATTGGTCACTTTAATCTGGTGACTGGACACTTTTCCTAGATTCCTTGTATTTTACACTTTTTTTTTTAATCTTTGCTTTTACTGTATTTGTATTGCATTTTTATCTTCATCTTCAGAGCATTTATGTATTTTATGTATTTGTATTGCATTTTTATCTTCATCTTCAGAGCATTTATGTATTTTATTCACTTTATCTTTGCTTTTACTGTATTTGTATTGCATTTTTATCTTCATCTTCAGAGCTTTTTTGTATTTTATTCATATTTTATCTTTGCTTTTAGTGTTGTTTTTATGGAATTTTTATCTTCATCTTCATATTTCTTTTGCATTTTATTCAGATTGTATCTCTATTTTTACTGTAATTTATTGTATTTTTATCTTCATCTTTATTGTATTTCTTGCTCGTTTATTTATCCTTCATTCTAGAATGCCTCCACCCAACCCCCATGTTTAAATGCTAGACGATCAGAAAATATATTTCACTACATGTCGTATGTAACACGTGTATGTGACAAATACATTTAAAATTTTTAACAAAAATCCTGAACAAAAACAACTCTCTAAATTTCAATATTTATTCATGCCTAAATAAACAAACACAGAATATGTATAGACTATATTATATATTTAATATTATATTTAATGTTATATTTAACATTTTATCTAATTATTTGTAATTATAAACAGATACATTAATAATGCTTAATATATCCTTATGTAGTTGTATTTATTTACAGACATGTGCTTATTTGTATCTATTTACATCCTTTCTCTCGTCGAGATAAACAAACACAGACAAAACAAACAAACAACTTATTTGCTGTTGTCAAATGCAATTAAATGTAAGATTTTATGCAATTTCCCCGCTGTAGAACAAACAAGCTATTTTCATCTGTTCGATTCCATTCATTAATATAAGCACTGTAGCCCCTCCCTAGACAGTAATTGGCTGAATTAATAATGGAGCTCAGCCGAAGCCCCTCCTACTTCCCAGTATGTCTGTATATAAGAGTTCAGAGCCAGTGAGTGGAGACAAAGAATAGAGATGATGGAAGAATTAAAAAAAATTGGGATGAGTGGAAATGGAATAAAAGATATAATGACGCAAATGGGGAGCAGTATTAGTGTTTCAATATTTGACAAAGAGGACTGGTGAATAGGATATAGACGGGACGAGAGAAGGTGTAGACATGTAATGAACATAAGGAGGCGGTAGTGCGACATACGTGGATGCAAACCGCCGTTAAAAACCAAAAGAAGAGGAAGAAGAGGAGTGGAGGATCACAATTAACCACAGAAACGACATTAACAGACCAGCCATAAAAAATGCCTGGATTTTTCCCGGGAACGCTGCATGATGGGAAGCAAACGGCACACTGCTTTCCGATTCGCTCTCGTACTGTGGGATCTCGGGCAATTCAACTTTATAGCACTGGAGAATTCTCCTCCGGGGGCTTTAAACGGGGGAAGAGCGGAGTGTGATTGCTCTGGAATGGCTCCGTGGAGGGGAAAAACACACACGGCAAAATAAATATTCCCGCTGAATCCCAGATGCCGTCGTCTGTTGCTGAAAAGCTGACAAATTAGCTGTTAAGACTAATGCAGCGGACATATGTGAGCCGCAAAAAACAACATAAACTACGCTATTACAATAAAGCTGTAGTGTTGTAGTGTAAACAAACACAGGAAATGCATAAAGTAGAATAGAGAAGTAGGGTATTTAAACGGGATTTACATTTGAGACTTCAGCAGACAACTATTCCGTGCAACTGTTTCAATAATAATTAGGGATTCAATAATTGAACAATTTAAATACAGAACAATGGAAGAAAAAAATAACATATTATATAAAATTATTAATAATTCTAATATTATATTAATAAAAAAATATTAATAATAATGAAATTAAGTGAAAACGTGTTCATGAATAATTTACAGTATTATTTAAAATAAATTAAATTTATAATAAATTACATGTATTTATATAAAATAAAACAAGACTTGACTTTGTTCTACTTGCATATTAAATTATACATTAAATTGTGGCTATATATTATCAATTTGTAAATTGAAATCTAATTTTTAATAATACTCATTTTAAACATGGTCACTTTACCTGGACCACTTGAGTCACTTTTTTGTATTTTGTATGTTACTCATATTTTATCTTTATTTTACTGTATTTGATTGTATTTTTATCATGTTTTCTTCATATTCATATATTTTTTTTGTATTTTATTCATATTTTATCTTGATTTTTACTGTATTTTATTTTATATTATATATTTATTATAATATAAAATTATTATATATAAATTTTAATGTTTTTATTGTATTGCTTTGCTCGCTTGCACCCCCTCCCCAGCCCCCCATGTTTAAATGCTAGAATTACATTTCACCAAAAGTTACATTAGCACGGGTATGTGTCGAATACAATTTGAATTTGAATGTATCAAATACGTATAAATACAAAGGTAAAAAAAAAAAAACAAATCGACAAATAAACCGAAAAAATATATAAACGAACACAAAACCAAATAAATATGAATTTAAATCATCTCAGGTGCTAAGCTCACCTTTAAAGGAGCATTTATATGTTTTGATCTGTAAATCACTTTGTTTCAATGAAGTTGATTTTAAAAGCGCTCCACAAATATAATTACAATTACCTTGTAGCCCTGGTTGATTCCGTTGATGAACTGCGGGTTGGGCGCGGTCCAGGTGAAGCGTATGGTGGTGGAATTGACCGGCTCCGCCTTCACGCTGCCTGGAGCCACCGTGGGAACTTAACGACAAAACGCAAGAGTACGTTATGCTATATAATCAGGGGTGTAAGGTACTTGAGTAAATGTACTTCGTTACTTTACTTAAGTATGTTTTTGGCAACTTCGTACTTGCACAAAGTATAAAAAATATAAGCAACTTTTACTCTCTACTCCACTGTTACGATCCGGGACGGGTGAAGGTGACGAGATGAAGAGCCAGGGATCGTGGTGACAAGAAACGGACATTTAATGACTAAACAAGACGATAAACTCACAGACGACAGCAGTACAGACGAAGTGCAACGTTAACGACTGACCCAGAACGAAGGCACGGGTGAAGACTTAAATGACAACACAGATGAAGAACAGGTGGAACTGATAACAGATGAGGATGACACACCAGACGCGAACAGAAACACGGGAACATGGGAAGTGAAGTCCATTTTTGCGACATCCACTGCATTTGTGATTGAGTAGCAGTACTTTTCACTCCACTACATTTGAACGAACTTATCGTTACTCGTTACGTTTTGATTGTGAAATATGAATGAGGTGTTTTACAAGAAGAATGTGTTTTACAAGTGTTATTATATAATATATAACTTTATATAATACATATAATCTATAACTTACTAATCAGAATTTTATTTTATATCTACTTGCAAATTTAAGTGATTGAGAGTGACTTTTGGTTCTTTTTATCTACTTTGTTCTACCTTTATTCAAACAAATTGTAATATTCTGTTAAATTAAATGGTTAAATTCTGTTTCAGTATTAGAAAACAATAGATTGTTTTCACATTTCATTTTTTTGGGCCTATATTGAGCACAAATAAAATACATCTTAATACTTAAGTTATTTTAAAGTTGGATACTTTGCTACTTTGACTCAAGTCTTTTTGAAATGGGTGACTTGTTACTTGTGATGGAGTAATGTTTACAGTAAGTATCTGTACTTTTACTCAAGTATGGCTTTTCACACCCCTGTATATAATAATAAGTATAATATTATTATATTGTGTACAATTGTGTTGTATGTTTGGATGCCGGACACCTGAATTTCTCCCTCGGGTGATTAATGAAGGTTTACTCAATCAATCAATCAATCAATCAATCAATCAATCAATCAATCTGAACTCTGACCTCCCTGCAGCGTCCACTCGGTCACTTTATGGCAGTAGACACCCAGTCCAGCTCCATTATAGGCCGCCACCTCGATCTCGTAGTTGGTCCAGATGATGAGATCTTCCAGCAGCAGGTTGGTGACTTCAGGGTTTGAGATGTTTTTGTACTGAATGTCGACAGGAAGTCCAGTCAGACGATACCTGAGATTAGCGGAGAGTCACACTGTTACGCGGGAGATTAAACATCTTAAGACCTTTGATACAAAGATGGTTTTGTGTCCGGATTCCATCGGGGGAATTGATAGACATCTCTAAAATAGTTTCCTTATCTTGTACCGTTTTAAAGCCAAAAGAGGCTCTAGAAAAACAGACAGGCGGACTGACAGACAGATAGATAGATAGATAGATAGATAGATAGATAGATAGATAGATAGATAGATAGATAGATAGATAGATAGATAGATAGATAGATAGATAGATAGATAGACGGACAGACAGACAGAGAAAAGAGAAAGACAGATAGACTGCGAGACAGACAAACGGACAGATAGATAGATAGACAGATAGATGGACAGACAGAGAAAAGACAAAAAATACAAAGACAGAGAGAGAGAGAAAGAGAGAAATAGATAGATAGATAGATAGATAGATAGATAGATAGATAGATAGATAGATAGATAGATAGATAGATAGATAGATAGATAGATAGATAGATAGATAGATAGATGGACAGACAGAGATAGAAAGAAAAAAAAAGAAAGACAGACAGACAGATAGATAGAAAGAAAGAAAGCTATAAAGCAGAGACAAATTTCCCCACTGAGGGATTAATAAAGTTAATTGAAAAAATAAATAAATAAAAAAAAAAGATAGACAGACAGACAGAGAAAGAAATAAAAAGGAAAGACATACAGACAAGATAGATAGGTAGACAGACATACAGATAGATAGATAGATAGATAGATAGATAGATAGATAGATAGATAGATAGATAGATAGATAGATGGATAGACAGATATATATATATATATATATATATATATATATATATATATATATATATATGGATAGATGGATAGAGAGACAGAGAGATGGATAGATAGATCTCTAAATATAAAGATCTCTAACATAGCTTCAATATCTTCTACCGCTCACTATCTGATCCTACAGCTTCGGAACAGCAGTACTATGTGCAGCCAGAAGAGGGCGCCAAAGAACCTCTCTAGACCGGCTGAGCTGTGGACCGTGCCGGGACCGAGGTCAAGCATCATTACTTTTGTTTGCAGAAGGAAAGACGGCCTTCAGCTTTACTTCGCAAAGAGCAGGAAAATATATATATAAATAAATGAAAAAAATGTGAGGAAAAAGCACTAAAATGCTTCAAATCCTGGTTCAGCCTTGATATGATTCCACACAAATGGACCACAAAAAAAAAACATTTCATAACCGTAATTTGAATTCTACTATGGACAGTCTATCTCTCGCTTAATCTCAATATTTTCACAATTAGAAATAACTGAAAAAATACATCATTTTAAAATTGTGCTTTCTACACTTTTATTTCCATGGTGATTCTTCAGAAGTAAAAATAAATATATATCGGCTTGCAAACACACATTTTTAACAGTTTACATCAGTGTGCAGGAGGTGTGCTTCATGCCCCGCCCCTAGCACTGATTTAATGGTGCTCAAATCAGACTCCGCCTACCCTGTGAATTGTGGGTGTGTCTTTATATCATAAAGAACACATTTTAGCTTCAATGGCTCACATTATTAACAGTTTACATCAGTTTGATGAAGGTGTGCTTTAAGCTCCGCCCCTAACACTGATTTGATGGTGTACAATCTTGTAAATTGTGGGTGGGTTTGTCAACATAACATTTTAGCTACTCACTTACACACTACAATTTACGGATAGTCAAAAGCAAAAAGTAAAGATGTTGACGGTTTGTTTTTTTCCGCTGAACAGCAACAGCAATGTTTTCACGACAACCACCAAAAGATTGTTTGCGAAAATAAAAAGCGTCTCGACTATCCAGCACTTTCTAAGATGCAGTAAGCGTGTGTGCGGATGATTTATGGTCAGAACAGGCCTTTTGGAGCTTAAACACGCGTCTCACCGGATGATGTATCCCCGCAGGATGCCGTTCTGGTGGCTCTCGGGCGGCGGCTGCCACTGGATCATGATGGACTGGTTGGTGCGGCCGCTGGCGATCACGTTCTGGGGCGGGGCACTGGGCGGCTCCTCGGGCAGAGAAACCCTGATGAGAGGGAGGAGAACCATCAGAAACACCAGAGCAGAGAGTCGACGACACACGCACGCTGAAACCTCACGAGAAGAGGAGAGGATTTACACTACGTGTGATGAGGGCTGTTTGCTGAATTGGTGATTGAGGGACGATTTAAGAGAGTGGAAGGATGGAGGGATGGATGGATAGACAGAGAGATAGAGAAAGAGAGAGAGAGATGGATGGATAGATGGATGGATGGATGGATGGATAGCTAGATAGATAGATAGATAGATAGATAGATAGATAGATAGATAGATAGATAGATTGATTGATAGATTGATAGATGATAATCTCGAGAATGGACAGATGGAATAATATATAGACAGACAGGAGAGCGGAAGGACGAATAGATGGACCAACGGTCGGACAGACAGATACATAGATAAATAAGTCGAATTTTGCATGACGGATAAACCAATGGATGGATAGATGGACAAATAGACAGGAGAGCGGAATGAAGGACAGACATACAGATAAATAGATATAAGGTTGGATAGCTAGATAGATAGATAGATAGATAGATAGATAGATAGATAGATAGATAGATAGATAGATAGATAGATAGATAGATAGATAGATAGATAGATAGATAGATAGACAGAGGATTGACAAAGGTGATGTATGGATGAAAGAATGGATAGATAGTTTTATAAGAAGATTCTATCTCCCTCTATCTTTCTAATCTCTCTCTCTCTCCCTCTCTTCTACACACATATATGATTTCCGATTTCCCCATGCGGAATAGAGAGAGAGAGAGAGAGAGAGAGAGAGAGAGAGAGAGAGAGAGAGAGAGAGAGAGAGAGAGAGAGAGAGAGATAGACAGAGATAGAGAAAGAGAGAGATAGACAGAGAAAGAGACAGAGATAGAGAGAGAGTGAGTGAGAGAGAGAGAGAGTTTCTCCGGGTCCCCTGTACAGAGGGGCACTAGGACCCTGCGGCCTCTCACCGGTCAGTCTCCTTGCTGAACTGGCCCTTGCCGACGTCGTTGACCGCGCACAGGCGGAACTGGTAGGAGCGAGCGGGGATCAGGCCGTTGACCGTCACGGCCGTGGACTCGGGCTCGATGTTGGCCAGCAGGACCGTCCACGGAGCATCTGAGCGGAAGACATGATGTGAACGAGTCCACACACACACACACACACACACACACACACTCACTGTTCTCAGACACTTCCAGGATGTGGCGGATGAGAGGGCTGTTGCCGTCGAAGGGCTTGCTCCAGGTCAGGTTGATGGCTCTCTTCTCGGAGCTGCTCAGCACAGCGCTGGGGTTCTCGGGGGCGTGAGGAAGCTGCCTGAGGAGCACACGGAGCAGAACAGCGCTCAGAAGGTTTCATCACCATCCTCAGTCTGTGAGAAAACGGGTTCATTCGATAGATTTTGAGATGTTGACTTTGGCTTTTTGCTATCTAGTTTACTTTCTATGGAAATGAACCCATCACATGCTAAAGCAGAAGAATCAAATGTTGCTGATGGATGAGTGGATGGACACTAGCATAGATGGAGGGATGAAAAAAGAATGATACAATCCAATATTCTTCAATATTCTATCCAATATCTAAACAATCCAATATTCTATCTATCTATCTATCTATCTATCTATCTATCTATCTATCTATCTATCTATCTATCTATCTATCTATCTATCTATCTATCTATCTATCTATCTATCTATCTATATATCCCATCCATCCATCCATCCATCCATCCAATCTAGCTGTCCATCTTTTTGTCTATTGGTCTATCCTTCTGTCTGTCTGTAAAATTCCAGTATTAAACATTCTAAACATGTATATTGCAGTATTCTAAACATTCTAAAATGCCAAACATGTATTGAAAAACAGAGAAGAAAAAAAAAACAGATAATGGACAAATATGTCAAAAAAGAGCAGAAAACAACTAGCGAGGCATTAAATTAAAAACTTGGGAATGAGACCGAGTGAGTTCAGGCGATGAACAGAGTTATTGGAAAAGGGAATGAGGTGATTCAGAAAGCACAAGCGAAAGAGAGAGAGAGAGAGAGAGAGAGAGAGAGAGAGAGAGAGAGAGAGCAGCGTGTGTAGCTTGATCTCTGGAAAAGGGAATGAAATGATACAGAGAGCAGGATAGAGCGAGTGACAGACAGAGAGAGAGAGTGTGTGTAGCTTGACCTCTGACCTCACACATAGGTGAGTACTGCGTGAGTCACACACAGAGAGAGAGAGAGAGAGAGAGAGAGTGTGTGTAGCTTGACCTCTGACCTCACACGTAGGTGAGCACTGCGTGAGTCGTTCCCGCCCACTGATGTGACTCTGCAGGTGTAGGTGCCGATGTCTCCGGACCAGGTCTGTGTGATGTGCAGCGTCCCGTTGATGTCCAGCCGCAGTCGGGGCAGAGACTGAGGGATCATCACCTGACCGTCCTTCTCCCACACAAACCTGAGCAACACACACAATAATATAATAATAAATAATATTATGAGTATTTGTAGGGCTCTTTTAACAGTTTTAACAGTCTCAAAGCGCACGTGTGAATATGTAAGGGAAGTGTTGCTTTTTATATGCTTTTACATATTCATATTGCTGCTTAGTACTTTATATCCTGTACAGTTAAAAATGACGCACTAATGAAAATGCATGTTATAAAAAAGTATTACAAATATTATTAACTTATTAAAAAGTTATTTGTTTAAAATATTAAATATTAAAATTTGTTTAAAAATTATATGTTAAAAAGTACAGAGGAAAACTATACTTTATGAAACTATATTTTATTTAATTTGAAATGCAGTTCATGTAATATCTATTTTTGTATTTATTTATCTATATCAATATACGTTTTTTAAATATATATATATATATATATATATATATATATATATATATATATA